>CAUYMX010030236.1:0-14449 GCA_963573855.1 Lepilemur septentrionalis
GCTACTCAGGAGGCTGAGGCAGGAGGATTGCTTGAGCCCAGGAGTTTGAGGTTGCCGTGAGCTAGGCTGACGCCACGCCACTCTAGCCAGGGCAACAAAGTGAGACACTGTCTCAACAAAAAAGATAAAAAAAAAAAAAAAATCAACTAAATGGCTGGGCAAGGTAGCTCAGAGCTGTGATGCCAGCAATTAGGGAGGCAGACGCGGGAGGATCACTTGAAGCCAGGAGTTCAAAAGTAGTCTTGGTAACATAGTGAGATCCATCTCTTTTTTTTTTTTTTTTTGACACAGAGTCTCACTGTCTTGCCTGAGCTAGAGTGCCATGGCATCAGCCTAGCTCACGGCAACCTCAAACTCCTGGGCTCAAGCAATCCTCCTGCCTCAGCCTCCTGAGTAGCTGGGACTACAGGCATGCGCCACCATGTCCAGCTAATTTTTTCTATATATTTTAGTTGGCCAATTAATTTCTTTCTATTTGTAGTAGAGACGGGGTCTTGCTCTTGTTCAGGCTGGTCTCGAACCCCTGAGCTCAAATGATCTGCCCGTCTGGGCCTCTCAGAGTGCTAGGATTACAGGCATGAGCCACTGCACCCAGCCAGTGAAATCCAGCTCTACAAACAATTTTTGAAAAAATTAACCAGTCATAGTAACACATGCTTCATAGTCCTAGCTACTCTGGAGGCTGAGGCAGACAAGTTTCTTGAGCCCAGGAGTAGTCCGAACTGCAATGAGCTATAATCCTGCAGTAAGCCACTGCATTCAATCCTGGGCAACAGAGCAAGACCCTGTCTCTAAATAACTAACTAACTAAATAATAATAATAAAACCCTGTCTCTAAAATAAATAATTAAATACCAATCAACCTGAGCAACAGAGCAAGACCCTGTCTCTAAATAAATAAATAATTAATTTAAAAACCCAGTTTCTAAAATAAATAAATAGCAATCAACCTGGGCAACAGAGCAAGACCCTGTCTCTAAAATAAATAAATAAATAAATGAATAAATAAATACTAATCCACTCAAAATAAACTAACGTTTTACACATATGACTTAAAGACATAAAATTCCAAAAGAAGGCATAGGGAAAAGTTCCATGATATTGGTCTTAACAATAATTTTCTGGATATGAAACCAAAACAGACAATGAAAGCAAAAATGAACAAGCAAAACTACATGAAATGAGAAAGTTTCCACACAGCAAAGGAAACAATTAGCAGAATGAAAAGGAAACTAAAGGGATGGGAGACAATATTTGTAAGCCATATATCCGATATGGGAGTATTAGCCAAAATATACAGGGAACTCATACAACTCAACCAGAAAAAAGCAAATAATACCACTTTTAAAAGGACAAAAGACTTGAACAGTTTTTCCAAAAACAAAAACATACTAGTTGCCAACAGGTATAGGAAAATGTACTCAGCTTCACTAATTAATCATCAGAGAAATGTAAATCAAAATCACAATGAGATATCACTTCACAACGGTTAAGGTGGCTATTCTCAAAAAAAAAAAAATGAAAAGAGAAGTGTTGGCTAGGTTGTGAGGAAAAAGGACCACTTGGACACTGTTGGTGAGACATTTACATTGGCAGAAGCATTAATGAAAACAGAGTATGTTCCTCAAATAAAATTAAAAATAGAACTACCATATGATCCAGAAATTCCCCTTGTGGATATATATCCAAAGGAAATAAAATTAGTGTCTGGAAGAGATATCTGCATTCCCATGTTCATTTCAAAAAATAGCAAGTTATGGAGACGAGTGTACATTGGCTGATGGATAAAGAAAATGTGATACACAGGCACCATGTTAATACAACTCAGCCTTTAAAAAGGATATCCTGCTATTTGTGATAACGTGGATCTAAAAGGATAGACCTGGAAAACATTATGCTAAGTGAAACAAACCCGACACAGAAAGATAAATACCATATGATCTCAATTATATGTAGAATTTTTTTAGAAATCAAACTCATATAAGTAGAACATAGAATAGTGCTTGTCAGAGGTTAGGGATAATGGAAATGAGGAGATGTTGGTCAAACAGGACAAATTTGCAGTTATCACATAAATTAAGTTCTGAAAATGGATATACAGCATGGTGACTATTGTTACCAATACAGCATTATATATCTGCAATTTGTTAAGAGAGATCGTAAGTATTCGCACTGCTCTCACACACACAAAAGCTAACTATGTCAGGAGATGGATATGTTAATTAGCTTGACCGTACTAATCATTTCATAGGATATAAGTATATTAAAACATTAAGTTGTATACCTTGAATATGTACAATTTTGTCAGTTATGCTGAGAAAAGCATAAAAAATTAAACAAGCAAAAAATAGGTTATGTTAAAAATAGATCTAGGATGTGGAAACAACCCAAGCCTGGGCAACAGAGCAAGATCCTGTTTCTTAACAAAACAGAACAAAACAAAAGAAAACAATCAACCCAAAATGAATTAACATTTTACACATATGATCTGAAGCCATAAAACTCCAAAAGAAGACATAGGGGAAAAGTTTCATGATATTCGTCTTAACAATAATTGTTTGGATATGACACCAAAAACATAGACAACAAAATCAAAAATAAACAAGCAGAACTATATCAAAGTAAGAAGTTTCTGCAGAGCAAAGGAAGCAATTAACAAAATGAAAAGGAAACTAAAGGGATGGGAGACAATATTTGCAAGCCATATAGCCCATAAGGGAGTAATATCCAAAATATATAAGGAACCCATACAACTCAATTGGAAAAAAGCCAATAATAACATTTAAAAAAAGGATAAAAGACTTGAACATTTTTTCCAAAAAAGATATACTAGTTGTCAACCGGCATATGAAAATACACTCAACTTCACTAATGATCAGAGAAACGTAAATCAAAATCACAATGAGATATCACTCGACAACTTTTACGGTGGGTATTCTCAAAAAAAAAAAAGAAAGGAAGAAAAAGAAAAAAAAGAAAATGTTGGCTGGGATGTGAGGAAAAGAATATTTGTACACTGTTGGTGAGACATTTGAATTGGTAGAGCCATTAATGAAAACAGTATGAATAGTCCTCAATTGAAAAAACAGAACTACCATATGATCCAGCAGTCCCACTTGTGAATACATACACAAAAGAAATAAAATCAGTATCTGGAAGAGATATCTGTAGGCCCATGTTCATTAAAGCATTATACAAAATAGCAAGTTATGGAAACAACTTAAGTGTTTCCATTTTATCCATTGACTGATGGATAAAGAAAATGTGATACACACACAACATAATATTATTCAGCTTTTGAAAACAATATCCTGCCATTTGTGATAACATGGATCTAAAGGGAGAGACCTCGAAGACATTACACTAAGTAAAATACCCAAACACAGAAAGATAAATACCATGTGATTTCAATTATATGTAGATTTTTTTAAAGTCAAACTCATATAAGTAGAGTATAGAATGGTGCCTGCCAGAGACAGGGGTAGAGGAAATGGGGAGATGTTGGTCAAACATACAAACTTGCAGTAAACAGAGATGAATTAAGTTCTGAAAAGCTGATATACAGCATGGTGACTATAGTTACAATGCTGTACCGTATATTTGCAATTTGTTAAGAGAGGACACCTTAAGTATTCTCACCATTCACACACACAAAAGCTAACTATGTGAGGTGATGGATATGTTAATTAGTTTGCTTGTACTCTTTCATAGTATATAAATATGTACATTAAAACATTAAGTTGTATATACAACTTGAATATATACCTCGAATATATACAGTTTTGTCATTATATTGCAAAAAGCATGAAAACTAAAACAAGCAAAAAATAGGTTATGTTAAAAATGTATGTTGAAAATAAATTTATGAAACTAGGCTTATATCCAGAGGATTGGGATGCTGTCATGGAACAAAAATAATTTTTAAAACGTTCACATATTTGACTAGTTTAAATACAAAATATTTTGTATTTCAAAAAGTTAAAAGATAGATGGCAGCCCATGGAATGAATATGTAAGAACTCAGAAGATAATATCCATGTAGCAAATTAGAATCTCCCCCAAAATGAAAATCCAAAAAATAGGAAATATTCCATTAATTTATAAAAAGATGTGCAGGTAACAAGAACAAGAAAAATGAACACTTAAATTGAAATAAAATACCAATTTTCCTATCAGGAAGTTGAATTGGTTTTTAATTTTCAAATATCCAAGGTGTCTTTATGTAGGAACTCATATAGGTGGTTGTAAATTAACCTGACCAATCTATTGAATTGAAAATGGAGGGCCAGTTTCATGGGTGTGTGGCCAGCACAATTTTACTGGGCCCCATGCTAAGAAGAGGGTCCTCATACTTGGGGCTTAATGCTCTGTGGCAGCTTTCTTAAAATTCTTATCAAATTTAACTTCGGTTTGTATTTTGTAAGTGAAGTCCGAAGGGAAATTTAGCAGGTTCTAGGACTTGGAGCCAGGGCGCATGCAGTTGGATCTCTCACTGCCTCACTGGGATGGGTCTTGGCCACTGGCTCTTCTGTGACCTGGCCCTAAAAGGCCTTCCCGTTGCCTCCCTTGTCCAGTGACCTCTGCTGCCCTCATCTCTGGTGAAGCTTGTGTGTGGGTATTGTGTTTGGGGGTTATATATATATGCATTCATAATGGCATCATGGGAGAGACCATGGGAGTTTCTCACGTAAGCCCAAATCTAGATTCCTAATATTTCCATAATTAAATGCTTTATAATTTGTAAATATGTTCTGTATTTTCATTTTGTATTAGGCCTCATAAATTATGCCGACAGTACTGTGGACATGAAAAAATCAATTGTACAAATTAGAGAAAACATATATTAACCAGCTAGAGACAGTATGTACCCAAATCAGAAAACAAAGCAAAACATAGGAAAAGAAATACCAAAAAACAAGCCATCACCTTGAAAACAGAATCTGCGAGGCCTTACCTATGACAGAAAGGACAGTGGGGCTCAGCAGGAGCAATCTTATTACCAGGGACGTCGATTCTGCTGAGTAGCGGGGGGTGTTCTCGCTAGACCCTCTGGTGCCTTGGCTGCAACTCCATGATGCATGTGCAGTTCTCTGTTTCCTAATCAGGGTGATCTGTTGCCCTAAATCATGAACACTGGGACCAGACAGATCCCATAAAGTATTTCACTGGAAAAGTGTAGGAGCCATTAGCACTTGTCATATTTTTAGCACTTATAAGTTATCTCTAAGGATCTCACCAACGTCAGGTTAACTAATAATCTCATATATATATATATATATACACACAAAAAGACATACATACATATATAGACACACATATAATTTAATGAACATACTTTAAATTTAACATTATACATATGAATATTTTCTCACATAACTTAAATGTTTTAAAAATAGCACTATTTCATGTAGGGATTTACTGGACTCCATGTCTGTCCTCTCGCTAGAACAGTGTAATACTAAGTTCTCATATATTAATATTTGCCACTTTGAACTTGACCACTTTTATATTTTGAGATTTATACTGTTTAATATGTCACTATAACTAATAAAATGAACCTATCCATGTGTAACTTTCCATCTATCTCTAAGTTTTCCCATGGGACTGATGCACAGAGTTACAGGCCTGGGTGAAAAAGAAGCTTGGTACAAATTACTAAAATATTGTAGAAAAAAGCATGTACAGTTTAACCTCCTACCAGAATTTCACTGTTTATTTAGTGCCCATGGTGTAAAAGTGATGGTAAGTTGTATGGTGGTCACAAGAGTGGAAGTGGAGAAAAGGTAATGAAATTGAGAAACTCATGAAAGTGAATAAAACAAAAGAATCACATATCAGCTTGTCCATGAGCAGTTAGTGGAATATTTTACTGACAAAGAACATGAGAGTAAATTTTTTTTTGTCTTGTGGGTTTTTGTTCTTGGAATTTTTGTTGGTTTGGTCTTATTTTCGTTGAGGAAGGCAGCATTACATTTTTGAGCAGACAAGTTTAATATAACCAGCTGAGAAGAGAACCCATGAGATGTAGGAGGACATCTGGCTGAAGACAGGAGAAAACACAGGAGAAACCTAAAACCCTGGGCAGGGGTAAGGTCAGAAACGGATACCAAGTTTTAACATGCGGTCATTTAAGATTTTGGATTTGGAATCACAAAAGGGACTAAAAGGAAGGGGATGGGGGATGAAGAGAAACCAGGACATGAGTGTTGACTTAAACCATGGAGGAGTTTCTATAGCCACTGAAAGTTAGGTGATAAGATGAAAACTAATGAGCAACACTTGGATAGAGACAGAAAGTGATTGCAGACTGAATGAGCTGAAGTATAGTTTCCCTCACTTCAGGAAAAGAGTGCCATAAAGCTAACCAAATCTGCTTGACACTGTCTTGTTAATCAAAACAGGAATAGGCTTTAATTTCATTTGATAATAAATAATATTGAATTTATTATGTACCACACATTGGAGCTACAACTGGAAAGAACACAGTACCTCTCCTTTCTCACACTTACATCGACCTAAAAATATATTTAAAACTACTTTAAAGTTATAAAAATATGCTTTAAAAGAAACAACGAACAAGTAATTGAGGCATCCCAAAAATTATATCTTATAATTGTCTTTAGCAAAATCCACAGCAAGTCACATCATTAATACTAATGTTCTCTTCAGAGGTCTTAATAAAATGAAAATTAATGCAGGTTACCTAGGAAAAATAGGCAAGAACACAATCTAGTAATCCTAAGAGATTGGTATTAAAAAATACGAGGTCCAAGGTTTCCTAGGTGACAGTTAACTTACTACAATCACAACACTCATGAACTTTAGGAGAAAACACTTGAGTCAAATAAAATATGCTCATAAGAAACCTACTGACGCAGGTAAGGAAAAACTTCTAGGGAACCACAACACACAAACCACACCTACAAGCAAACAAAAGACACACAGAGACAAATAGGCCATTCCTGATACAGAAAGGCTCTGCAGCTCCGGAGGAAGGACCCCTGGGTACAGAGGGGCCCATGGGCACCGGGGCAGTCCAGCCTTCCGGGTCATGGGCGCGAGGACTTTGGACTTTCAGAGAGAATCACGTGCACGGCCAGCAGGCGGACGGGAGGCGGCCATGGATGTTGATGGGTCCACGGATCCCGTGGTGCTTCCCGGCCTCAGCGACGGAGGCTTCTTCAACCTGGCCGGCCCTCTTTCTCAGCGCTTGGGAACCGCGGACAAGCCCTCGGCTGGGATCCTGCAGAGGACAGGCCAGAGCCCGACCCCGACGCCCAGGGCCACAGAGGGCTCCCACCTCAGGGAAGCGTCTCTAGGCAACCGCGGCTCGCATTATGACAGCACCTGGCGCATGCGCAATGGTAAGGTGGGCCCCAGCGCCAATGCGGGGCAAAGCTGTCAGGTGGCGGCCTTAGAGACTTTGGCGGCTTTGTTTGCGGTGTGATCCGGTAATGCGGACGGGTGGGGCCAGGCGGCAGAGGGCATGGAGTGGGGGACCCACACTGGCTGGGGTGTCTGGGAGGGCACAAGGAGGCTGCGCGGGACCGCGACCAGGACCAGGACCCAGGGCCCCACACGGCCCCCCTCCTGTTCTCTGGACCCCTTTGAGTAGAGCTCTGGGTGGGTTCCCAGCTGCCAGGGCAGGGCCGGCCTCAGGGCCAGAGGCCAACGCTCGGACCTCTCCTCCTGGGATCCGAGCTGGCATGAGACAGTGTGGACAGGTGTGCTGGCGCATAGGGGTGTGGATGAACTCTGGGGGGCGGGGAGTAGGCAGATGGGGCACAGGGAGGTACCTGAGGCCAGGAGGGAGGGTGCTGGGTAACAATTCACTGACATAGGTGTCCAGCGTCTCGTGGGACCTGGGCCCACCAGGTATTGCCCCTGTCTGAATGGCCGGGGGCTGCTGCCTTTCCCCACTGCTCTTCCGGGTAGGAGGAAACGCGCAGCTGGGCAAGTCCCAGGGACAGCAAGAGTGACCTGAGGGGTGCCTCGCTAAGACCTGACATCCCAGCAGGGCGGATGGAGGAAGACAGTGCTTCTGAAGTGGGATCCAGTGGCTCCAGACAGAAGACGGGGAGAATGCACTCTTTCCAGGGGTCCTGAGGGCCCCGAGAGAGCGCGGGGAGAGCAGGGCCTAACTAGGACTACAGGCAGAGGCCCTCCACTGGAGACCTGCGCAAGATTGGGCAATCTTGCCAGAAGAGAGAAGGGTTACCTGGGAAGTGTACTCACACCCCCAAACCCCCAAGCAAAGTGCAGCCGAGCACTTTCTCCACCCCGCCTGCACACGACCAAACCCCAGTCCTTCCTCCTCCTCCCCAACACTCTCCTCAGTGGAAACAGCAGCCAATGGCTCTTCCTGGGCCGTCCTCTATCCCACACTTCCCCAGAAGTAGGCCAAGTGTACACCCCCCCATCCCCAGGGAAGGAAGGAATGGAAAGTGTAGGCGAAGTGAAACAGAGTCTTCAACTCAGCCCATGTGAATCATAGGGCCAAACCCATACTGCAGTGACACCAATGGCCAATTCCACAAGCAATTTTTTTAAAGTGGTTGTGGGACCTTTCCTCCAGGTTTCCCCAGCAGCCTGGGTAATGACCTTCACTTAACATTGCGTTAGCACTTGTACCATCCTCTAGAAAAGCTGGATGCAGACTTGGGTGACATTGTCCTCTCTGGCTCTGGCCCTGCATTAGCCTTGGTGGTGGCAGATTACAAGAAGGGGCCCACTGGGAGTTCCAGCGCCCAGTACCAGGCACACCAGAGTGCTTCTTTTGATAGACTAGGGATTGGAATGATCCCCCCCACAATTCCATATCTATCCTTCCAGCACAACCTACTGGCAGGGAAGTCAATATGTATAGCCCATTTTATCATTTGACAGTTCAATAGCACAGGTCTTGGCCGACTTCAAGCGCCACCTACTGGTCTGGAGACTAAACTGGATGTCCTAACACAAATGTTGCTATTAGAAACACACTGGGCTGGAAAAAGTAGCAAAGTTCTGGAGAACATCATCTCTCTTTCTCTGCAGGAAGCATGGGATCTGCCCACATGTAGAGTACATCACTATGACAGTCTACTAACCATTAGCACTTGAGAAAACCACCACTTTAAGCTATCTGTTACAGAGAAATGTATTCAGAGCTTTGGTCATCTCAAAATACCTGTAAGCATGGCCAAAGGCCCTTACCTTACGTATCTAATAGTCGAACACACATCAGGAGAATAAATAGTCCCTTTTTTTTAAAAAAAAAAAGGAAATTCAAAAAGAAAAAGTGACATATTCTACAGATGGGAAGGAATCAACAGAAGAACTCTGGTAGTATGAAAAAAGAAAAAAAAAAATATGACAATACCCCAAAGACTAACGGTAGCTCTCCAGTGAGGGACTCCAACAAAAAGGAAATTTTTGAGATGTCACACATGTTATGAAAATGGGGATCACAAGTAAGCTCGATGGGACTGATGAGAAAGTTGAAAATCAACACAAGGGAACAACAAAAAATTGTGGACATAAATGAAAAATTCACTGAAGAGATAGTTTTAAAACATAACAGAATGTTCCACCTCAAGGAATTAGTAAAAGAGGAACAAACTAAAAACACAACTGGAAGGAAAAATAGATAACAAAGATGAGAAGAGAACTAAATGCAATTGAAACAAAAAAGCCCAAAGATCAATGAAATGAAAAATCAGTTCTTTGAAAAGATAAACAAAATTCATAGCACAATAGTTAGTTTAAGCAAGAATAAAGAGAGACAATTCAAAGAAGCTGAATCAAAACCGGAAAAGGAGACATTACAATTGATATCACAGAAATACAAAATACCATCCAAGTCTATTACACAAACTGCCATGCACACAATCTAGAAACTTAGAGGAAATTGATAAATTTTTGGAAAAACACAACTTCTAAAGCTTGAATCAAAAGGAAATAGAGATCCTGAATAGGTGAATAATGAGTAGCAAGGTAGAAAGAGTAAAAGAAAATCCCCTAACAACAAAAACAAAGCCCAGTACCAAAGTAATTTCCAGCGGAATTCTAGAAGAACAGTCACCTATCCTACTTAACCTATTCCACAACACTGAGAAGGAGACAATCTCCCCGCACTCATCCTACAAAGCCAGGATCACCCTGATACCAAAGTCAGGAAAGGACACAATCAAAGTAGAGAACTACAGCTAATATCCCTCATGAACACATAGGCGAAAATCTTCAACAAAATACTAGCAAACCAAGTCCAACAGCACATCAAAAACATAATTCATCATGATCAAGGCATTTTTATCTCAGAGATGCAGGGATGGTTTGACATATGTAAATCAATGTGTGATTCACCATATAAATGTAATCTTTTAAAAATTCTATGATCATCTTAATAGAAGCAGAGAAAAACATTCAATAAAATCCAGCACCTGTTTGTGAGTGACACCCTCGACAAACTACGCATAGAATGAGCAACCTCAAAATAATAGAACACATATGTAACAAATCCACAGCCAACATTATACTGAATTGGGGAAAACTGCAAACATTCCTCTAAGAACTAAAACAAGAAAAAGATGTCCGTGTCACCACTTCCATTCAACATAGTACTGGAAGTCCTAGCCAGAGCAATCAGGCAAGAGAAAGAAATAAAAGGCAATTGTATCACAAAGGAGGAGGTCAAACGATCCCTGTTTGCCAATTATATCATCTCATATGAAAGAAATCATAGATCACACAAACAAATGGAAAATCATCGCATGCTCATGGGTTGGAAGAATCAACATTGTTAAAATGTACAAACTTCCCACAGTGATTTACAGACTCTTGTTAATCAAAATTCGAATATGCTTTAATTTCATTTGACAATAAATAATATTGAATTTATAATGTGCCACACATTGGAGCTACAACTGGGAAGAACACAGTACCTGTCCTTTCTCATACTTACATCGACCTTAAAATATATTTAAAACTACTTTAAAGTTATAAAAATATATTTTAGAAGAAACAACAAACAAGTAATTGAGGCATGCAAAGAATTATATCTTACAATTGTGTTAGCAAAATCCACAGCAAGTCACATCATTAATACTAATTTTCTCTTCAGAGGTCCTAATAAAATCAAAATTAATGCAGGATACCTAGGAAAAATACGCAACAACACAATCCTAGTGATCCTAAGAGATTGGTATTAAAATATATGATGTCCAAGGTTTCCTAGGTGACAGTTAACTTACTACAATCACAACACTCATGAACTTTAGGAGAAAACACTTGAGTCAAATAAAATATGCTCATAAGAAACCTGCCGACGCAGTTAAGGAAAAACGTCTAGAGAACCACAACACACAAACCACACCTACAAGCAAACGAAAGGCACAGAGAGACAAACAGGCAGTTCCTGATACAGAAAGGCTCTGCAGCTCCGGAGGAAGGACCCCCGGGTACAGAGGGGCCCATGGGCACCGGGGCAGTCCAGCCTTCCGGGTCATGGGCGCGAGGACTTTGGACTTTCAGAGAGAATCACGTGCACGGCCAGCAGGCGGACGGGAGGCGACCATGGATGATGATGGGTCCAGGGATCCGGTGGTGCTTCCCGGCCTCAGCGACGGAGGCTTCTTCAGCCCTGTGGGTCCACTTTCTCTGAGCCTGGGAACCGCGGACAAGCCCTCGGCTGGGATCCTGCAGAGGACAGGCCAGAGCCCGACCCAGACTCGCAGGGCACCCAAGGGCTCCCATCTCAGGGAAGCTTCTCTAGGCAACCGCGGCTCTCATTGTGACAGCGCCTGGCGCATGCGCAGTGGTAACGTGGGCCTCAGCGCCAACGCGGGGCCAAGCTGTCAGGCTGCAGACTTAGACACTATGGCAGCTTTGGTGGTGGTGCCATTCGGTAATCGGGGCGGGCGGGGCCGGGCGGCAGAGGGCATGGATGCGGGCCCCGCTCTGGCTGGAGTGTCTGGGAGGGCACAAGGAGGCTGTGAGGGACCATGACCAGGACCAGGACCCAGGACCTCACACTCCCCGCCTCCTGTTCTTGGGACCTTTTTGAGCAGAGCTCTGAGTGGGTTCCCAGCTGGTAGCACAAAGCCGGCCTCAGGGCTCTAGGCCAACGCTTGGACTTCTCCTCCTGGGACCTCAGCTGGCATGAGACAGCGTGGACTGGCGTGGCAGCCTGTGGTGTGGATGAACTCTGGGGAGCCGGGAGCAGGCTGAAGGGGCACAGGGAGGTACCTGAGACCAGAAGGGAGGGTGCTGGGTAACAATTCACCGACTTAGGTGTCCAGCGCCTTTGTGGGACCTGTGCCCACCAGCCATTGCCCCAGTCTGAATCGCCAGCGGCTGCTGCGTGTCCCCACTGCTCTTCAAGGTAGGCGGAAACGAACAGCCGGGCAAGTCCCGGGGACAGCAAGAGTGACTGGAGGGATGCCTCGCTAAGACCTGACATCCCAGCAGGGAGGATGAAGGAAGAGTGTGTCTGCTAAGCGGGATCTACTGGATTCAAGACCAAAGGCGATGAGAAGGCACTCTTTCCAGGGGTCCTGAGGGTCCCCAGAGAGCACGGGGAGAGACAGGGCCTACCTAGGACTACACGCAGAAACCCTCTTCTGGAGGTCTGGGCAAGATTGGGCAAGCTTGCCTGAAGAGAAAAGGGTTATCTGGTAAGTGCACTCACACCCCCAACCCTCCAACAAAACTGCAGCAGAACACTTTCCCCACCTTGCCTTAACACCACCAAAACCCAATCCCTTCTCCTCCTGCTGGTCACCCTCCTCTGTGGAAACAGAGGCAGACAATGGCTCCTTCTAGGCCTGAAATATCAGACATGTCATTAAAATGTGGAGCACATGTAAGCTCGATGGGACTGATGAGAAAGTTGAAAATCAACACAAAGTATCAACAAAAAATTGTGGACATAAATTAAAAATTCACTAAAGAGATTGTTTTAAAAAATAACACAATGTCCCACCTCACGGTATTAGTAAAAGAGGAGCAAACTAAACACAGATCTGGCAGGAAAACTAAATAACAAAGATCAGAAGAGAACGAAATGGAATTGAAACAAAAAACCCAAAGATCAATGAAATGAAAAATCGGTTCTTTGAAAAGATAAACAAAATTCATAGCACAATAGCTAGTTTAACCAAGAATAAAGTTAGAGGATTCAAATAAGCTGAATCAAAAATGGAAAAGGAGACATTACAATTGATATCACAGAAATACAAAATATCATCCAAGACTATTACACAAACTGCCATGCACACAATCTAGAAACTTAGAGGAAATTGATAAATTTTTTGAAAAACACTACTTGCAAAGCTTGAATCAAAAGGAAATAGAAATCCTGAATAGGTGAATAATGAGTAGCAAGGTAGAAAGAGTAAGAGAGAATCCCCTAACAACAAAAACAAAGCCCAGAACCAGACTAATTCCCAGCGGAATTCTAGAAGAACAGTCACCTATCCTACTTAACCTATTCCACAACACTGAGAAGGAGACAATCTCCCCGCACTCATCCTACAAAGCCAGGATCACCCTGATACCAAAGTCAGGAAAGGACACAATAAAAGTAGAAAACTACAGCTAATATCCCTCATGAACACATAGGCAAAAATCTTCAACAAAATACTAGCAAACCAAGTCCAACAGCACATCAAAAAGATAATTCATCAAGGGCAAAATCCTGCAAACTCCTGTTTCTGTCTTTAATATAGCAACATTGAGTGATATAATAAAATAATGATCTTATGAGCCCCATTTCATTAATTCCTCAATCATAGTTCTTAACATCATACCCATTCCTGGATTCCCATCCCTTCCCCATTAGAATTGTTACCTTAACCTAAGAGAGTGAGCAAGGCTGAACATTTAAATATTGCTGCCACGTTTCCAACCAGACCCTTGGGCTTGTTGTCAGACGTTTTTGTTTTATTTTTAGCCATATCTTCCCTAAGACTATAGGAAAGGAGGGACTCCCTCAGAGCTTCCACTGATAACCTCTTGTTTTCAAAAAGTGTATGTTCTATGTATGTTCTCCAGAATGATCAGGTGAAAGCAGGTGACACTAAAATTTGCATAATCATTCATAAAGTGTTGGCTTAGCAACTACACGCCGTGGCCATTTGATCTTTGAATGAAATGCTCTTTGTGTACACTTCATCTTATGCTACCACCGGTAACAGTTTGAGTAATCATGATGCCATAATGTGCCTTGGATCATCATGCTCCTTTTTTCCATAGCAAGCGTTTATCTCTGTATCCTTCAAATATGAGCAACTCAATTCTAGAATTCCATATTAAGGGGCAATTCCTTAAAGCCACTGCTGTATTTAGTGAGGATCACAAATTTAACAGTTGTCCCACTCCAATTTGGTATAATTCAGGGAAAGATAAATAAGGGACTACTTGCAAAAATATGCCTGGAATGTAGGAAAACCATAAGCCACAGCACAATATC
>CAUYMX010030237.1:0-11742 GCA_963573855.1 Lepilemur septentrionalis
GCCCTTAGCTTCCCTCTTTGCACCAAATATAAAGGGGAGAGAAGGTTGGACCAGGAGATGAGGGGCCCTTCCTACTTTGATGGCTTTGGTTCTAGGATCTGGACTCTTCTACCGAAGTCTGGTCTCCAGGAGCTGCCAAGGGTGGTTTAAGGAAGGAACCTGGGTCAAGCACGAAGGAGCAGGGACAGCTCTGGTTGAAAAAAGAGTCAGAGCTCTAATGAGGGGTTTCTGGCATTCAGTGGCATCCTGTCAGGGTTTAGAACTTGGGTTACAGAGCCAGGAAGATCTGGATGAACTACTGGCCCCACCATGATTCAGCTGGGCAGCCCCAAGCAAGTCATCAGAGAGCAGGTTCAAAAGCCAGGGCTTACACTCTTGCTCTGACACCCGGGCCAGCAGTTCCATCTCTGAAATAGGGATGACGACGGGCACCGGACTCACTGGGGTATTGCAAGGATTAAATGAGGAAATACATAGAAAGCACCTGGAACAGGACCTTATCACTATTCTTTGAGCTTCAGTTTCCTCCCCTATGAAGCAGGGATAACAGGTTTACTGTGAGCGTTAAATAAGCAGATGGACCCAAAAGGGCTTTGGAACCATGCAAGGCTGTCCAGAGAAGAGAGATTTCTCCTAATATCTGCACCCAGGGACCTGACCAGGACCACAAAGACACAGTAGAACCAGTGGGAAAACCAAGTGGCTCCATCTTTCCGAAGGGCAATTGGAATTATAAATCAGAAGTCTGTGAAAGATGACCCAGTAACACCTGGGCAGCACACTTGTCGTAAGGTAAGGTAATGATCACATGCCCAGACAAAGATTTATGGTACAAGATGTTTTAGTAGTGTGTTCTATAATAAGGATACAACTGGAAACAACCTAAACGTCCATCAATAAAGGATTAGTTCAATGAATTATGGTCAATTTATAGGGTAAACTGTTCTGTCGATATTTAAATTATGTTTATAGAGAGTTTGTTTGCTGGGTTACAGTAGTTGTCTTCTAACTGGTTTCTCTGCCCCCATCCCTGTCCCCTGTTGTCTGTCTCCACAAGGTACCAGGCTTGTTTGATACTGAGGCCAGATCATGTCACATCTCTGCTCAAAATCCTGCAAAGTCTCCCCATGTCTCTCAGGGCAACAGCTCCCAGCTCTGCATGGCTCAGGAGGCCCTGCCCAGGCTGCGAGCTGCCGTCAGCCTCCCAACACCATCTGCCTGTATCCTTTGTCCTTCGTTCAGCCACATTGGCCTCGTTGCTCATCTCCAAGTATTGCCGGGCACCCTCCAACTCAGGCGGTGCTCAGTAAATGCTTGTTGCATAAATGAATTTGCTAGGATGTGGGAAAATATGAAGAAAACAGAACGCAAAATTATCTATTTAGGATTAAGAAGAAAACTCCAATATCTAAGCATTTTATTAATAGAAAGCATGAGGAGGTGCTGAAGCCATTTCTGGGGGAGGTAGTATGGTACAGTGCCAGGGATAGGAGGTTCGAATCTGAATTTTGGCTTCTTCACCATAATCTGGGGCAACACTCCACCTCCCTGAGCCCCAGTTTTCCTCATCTATTAAATTGCAGACAACAAGGCCCCCTGATCAGAGTTGTGTGGGTAAAAGGTGATGATGCGTGTCGAGGGCTGGCTGTCAGGGCACAGGCAAAGGCAGGTCTCCTTGTCCTTACAGATCACAGAGGCAGGGGGTGGGAGCATTCTGGATGCAGGAGGCTAGTACAGAAGGGGCCCAGGGGAAGAGGAGCTGGGGTTTGGAGGGAGCAGTGGCAAGCAGAGGAGAAGGGTGACGATCTATCTGCGTGTGGGGCTGTTCAGTGATGTTGTCCTCCTTTGAATGGCCAGTCCTGTGCTCAGGGACAGCCCCTGGGTAGGCCTTTTAGTCACCCAGATGTAAAGCAAGTGCCCACACATTCATTTTATTGGAAAGACAGCAGAGTAACCTTTAATCTGAGATTCAGCTGCTCTATCTGGAGAAGGGTGTTTCTCAGCTGGAAATGAATTGAGAAGTGCTGCTGCTTCTTGCAGGGTGTGGGTGCTGGTCAGAGCTGACGCTGTAAGGGACTAAGGAGGAACATCTGAGGCTACAGGAGGCAAAAAGTAGGAACAAATTGCATTGCCCTGGGAAGAAAAGGGGTCAAAAGGAATGGAGTGTCTTGGCCCAGTCCCCTGTGGATGGGGTGCCTGATGTCCCACCTAGTCCTACTATAACAGTCCTGTTGAGGGTCATGGGGCAAAGACCAGCCATTCATAGAGCAGGGGAAGGATTTTACTTGAAACTGGTAGATTTCAGCATGGCTGTTCACCTGGGAAAGTCTGATCTTGGAATAGGAAAGGAAGGCTTGGGAGTCTTAGGTTAAGAGAAAAATTTCCTTCCCTCTTATGGGAAGGAAGCTGTTAGAAGACATACACTGGGCCCTCCCAAAAATTGGTGTTCTGCAAGAAGGATCCTTCCAGGATGGCTGAGGAGCTTGGAGAGCACCATGGCATCATAGAAATCTGTTACTCACTCCCTGCTTCCTAAGGTGTTCTTAACAGGTATAGCCTGGTCCCAGTCAAGCTGGTAGGGAATCAGGAGAAGGGTCTGTGCACCCATGGGATGGGGTGATATCTATAGATTGAATGTTTGTGTCCCTCCAGAATTCACATGTTGAGATCCTCATCCCCAAGGTGGTGGTATTAGGTGATTAGGTCATGGGGCAGGGCTCTCATGAGTGGGATTAGTGCCCTTATAAAAGAAGCCCAAGAGAGACCCCCTCACCCCTTCCACTGTGTGAAGACACAGCAAGAAGGCACCATCTGTGAGCCAGAAAGCAGGCCCTCAGCAGACAAATCTGCCTTGATCATGGACTGCCCAATCTCCAGAACTGTGAGAAATACATTTCAGTTGTTTATAAGCTACCCAGCTTATGGTATTTTGTTATAGTGGGCTGAATGGGCACAAATTAAGACAGGTGATGCAATTGCAAAGATGTGGAAACAACCCAAGTGCCCATCAATACATGAGTGGATTAATACAATGTGGTATATGTATACCATGGAGTACTATTCAGGTATAAGAAACGATGGTGATATAGCACCTCTTGTATTTTCCTGAATTGAGCTGGAATCATTCTACTAAGTGAAGTATTCGAAGGATGGCAAAATAAGCACCACATGTACTCACCAGCAAATTGGTTTCACTGATCAACACCTAAGTGGACATATAGGAATAACATTTATCAGGTGTCGGGCAGACGGGAGGCGGGAGGAGGGGATGGGTATATACATACATAATCAGTGCGATGCGCACCATCTGGGGGATGGACACGCTTGAAGCTCTGACTTGAGCGGGGAGGAGGAAAGGGCAATATACATAACCTTAACATTTGTACCCCCATAATATGCTGAAATAAAATAAATAAATAAATAAGTGGAAATATATATATATTTTAAAATAAGACAGGTGATAAAGCAAAACGCCCAGAGGCCAGTCCCCACCAGGCCAGCTGGTGGTGGCCATCAGGGAGAGAATGGCTGGGTCTGGCAAAGCCACAACTGCAGGAGGGTGGAGAGTGGCACAGGCCCCCAGAGCGGGCCACGAGCGACTGTTCAGTTTTCAGATCTCGAGGCATCAGAAACAGCTGGGGGACTGTTAGAGAGATGGGCGGGGTGCGCCAAATGCATCATAAATTGACTACTTCATAAACCTCCAGCTTTCAGACCCGCTCAGTGCCCACATCTCTGCTAACTGCCCCCAACCCTTGTTTTTGGAAACTGTTTCTCCTTCCCTCCTCTCCAGCCCATTGGCTGAGTGGGAGGAGCATCCGCCTCTCAGGTCACAGTGATTGGTTGAAGGAAGAGCCAATCAGAATATTCTCCTGAGTTTTTCCAGCTAGAGCTGGTGAAGGCAGCTTCTGTTGTAATAGTGGCTAGCAGTGGTATAGCACCGTGGCAGGCACTGTTCTCAGTACTTAACATAAACTAATTCATGCAATCCTCACGACAATCCCGTGAGGCAAGTCCTAACATTACCCTCATTTTACAGATGAGGAAACTGAGGCACAGAGAGGTTAAACAACCTGTCCAAAGCCATACTGCTAGAAAATCTCAGAGTCAGGGTTCAAAATTAGCTTATATGGTTCCAGAACCTTTTCACTGCTTTGCCTTAGTGTCCCAGGACTTGAGCTTGGAAGCTGCTGGAAGCCATGCCTTGCACTGAGTGGAGACACAGGTGAGTGTTAGGAGAGAAAGATGCTGGCCACAGAGAGACACTGAATTGAGAGGCAGAAATTTTCAGGAAAGGACAAAGCAACTAAGGCAACTCAAGTCACCAATTTAAGATATTTTAGGAAATGTGGCAGGCTAGCTGCACTGAAGTTCCAGCACAAACATCTATTTCTAATGATGTCAAAAAGGACCCAAAATGTTCCAAGTCTGAATCCCTCCATAACAGATGAAAAGGGACAAAAGTTACTTGGAGATTTTTCATGGTATAGTCACCAGGGATTGAGGATCTGAGGAACCACAGGTGCCTCTTACACTAGAGACCTCTCCTACTCCGGACAGCTGCCCTCAGCAGCAGGGGGTTGATCAGAATCCTGGGATCAGAGGCTTCAACATCGTAGAACCTTGGATTTTTTTTTTTTTTTAAGGCAGGATCTCGCTCTGTTGCCCAGGCTGGAGTACAGTGGCATGATCATGGCTCACTGTAACCTCGAATTCCTCGGCTCAAGCTATCCTCCTGCCTCAGCTTCCTGAGTAGCTGGGACTATAGGCCACCATGCCTGGCTAAGTTTTTAAAAATTTGAAAAAATTAAAAAATTTTTTTTTTGTAGAGACAGAGTCTCACTATGTTGCTGGTCTTGATCTCCTGGCCTCGAGCTATCCTCTAGCCTCGGCTTCCCAAAGTGCTGGGATTACAAGTGTGAGCCACCACGCCCAGTCCAACATCATAGAACCTTGGAATTTTAAGTAACAAATCTGGGAATCATAAATGCCTGATCTCACAGGATCTAGGAGTCACAGAGGTGAAATCTCAGCACTGGCCTGAAGTCCAGATCCACTTCCAAGGAAAAGACCCCAAAGCCACCCAAGGATTCCAGCCACCAAATTAGAAGCTCCCAACCTGAAGGCTTCTAGGACAACTCTTCTAGCTCAGGCTCAAACCAAGAGCAGGAGGCCAGGCGTGGTGGCTCATGCCTGTAATCCTAGCACTCTGGGAGGCCGAGGCGGAAGGATTGCTCAAGGTCAGGAGTTCGAAACCAGCCTGAGCAAGAACGAGACCCTGTCTCTACTAAAAATAGAAAGAAATTAATTGGCCAACTAAAAATATATATATATAGAAAAAATCAGCCAGGCGTGGTGGCACATGCCTGTAGTCCAGCTAGTCAGAAGGCTGAGGCAGAAGGATTGCTTGAGCCCAGGAGTTTGAGATTGCTGTGAGCTAGGCTGACGCCACGGCACTCTAGCCTGAGCAACAGAGTGAGACTCTGTCTCAAAAAAAACCAAGAGCAGGAATTCTGACTGTTGTAGTCCCAGCAGGCCCCCAGCCTCCTTGGCTGGGCCCTCCCATGCTTGGGGAGGCCCCTCCATCCCACAGCAGCTCTGCCACTTCATTATTGTCTCAAAAGCAATCTACCTGGCTGTACCTCCCCTTTGTTTTGGTGCCATTTCCCACCATGAGTTGGGGCTATGGTATGACTAGGAAGGGCCCCTGTTTGTAGACTGACTAGGTGGTGGTCCCATCGTAAGATGCATGGGCATCAGGAACAGTCCCCTTTCCTTTCCTAACAGTTTCTGGCTACACACTCCTGGTGCCTGGAATCCCACCATTGACTCCTACACCTTTTAGAATCCCTCTGCTCAACGCAAATACGCTGGAAGGAAGATAACTCGTACCAGTACCAAGACGGGAGTGAACTCGCATTTACTGAACACCAAATATGCCCCAGTGGCTGTTTGTTAGGTCCCTTGCAAGTGTGACTTTACCAGGTCTTCTCACAGCTCAGGGAATAGCTCTTATTTTACAGCTGAGTAAAACTGAGGCTCACACAGATCGAGTAACAGAATCAAGGTCAAAGAGCCGGTGAGTGAGTGGCAGGGCAGGGTGGAGCATCGTCCCAAGCCCTTCCCCCTTGGCCATGCTGGGGGACACACGGTGGCGTGGTGGATGAGGGGTGAGAGTAGAGAGGTCACAGGTCCCGAGCTGGGAGAATGGAGACCCAGGTTTGAGCCTCAGGTGTGCGACCTTGTGGGAACAACTGGGAGTAAAGAATTCCCTGGATATTTGTGCCCAACAGGTTCCGGCTGGAGTCTAAAGGCACAGTGGTGCAGGCCCACTGAGGGAAATGGAGGGCTCTACTGCGCCGGGGGCCCGCTTCCCCCTCCTGCTCACCGTCTCTCACCTCCCTCCCATCACTGGTGATGCTGGGTGTCACCTCCTGGCGTGACCATCACTGCTTCTCAGTTCTTCCTTAGCTCCCATCCCCCGTCCCCTCCACTCTCCCAATCCACACCCCAGCATCTCTCGCCCGGTTTTCACTCCAGCCTCCCCTCTGCTCTACCTCCACACTGTGACATCCGTAACATACGCTCGGAACCTCGGAAGTCTCCCTGGCCCCACAGGACGGAGCACTAGATTCTCACAGTCAGGGCAGGTCCCAGGCAGGCAAGAAAGCCATCTGGACAGAGCCAGTCCTTGCCACCCCTGCCAGGGGATCCTTAGATGATGACGACACTCATGGAACAGAAATGCACTCAGCCTCGTTCTGTGCTGGGCTCCAGGGACATGGGAGCAGATGAACCCTATCTCCTCCCCATGTGTACTGGGGAGAGGGAAGAGGAGTAGATGACAGTGACCCAGTGTTGAAATGGTCTGGCCACAAAATCCTTTCCCCATTGGATAGCATGGTCATCTTTAAACAAGTAAATGTGGCACTAGTGGCTTCCCAACACACAGTGAAATCCAGACTCCTGGCCCTGTCTGCTCTGGCCAGCCTGCCTCCTGCATCTTGGCAGGCATCAATCTTCAGCTACCTGCCCCTCTTTCTGCCCCTCAGACGGACCTCGGGCTTTGACATGAGCTGCCCTCACTGTCTGGAATGCTCTGGGGATGGTTGATTCTACGGTGCATCATGTTGCCTTAATGTCAGCCTTATGCAGCGTCTACTTCTGCTATTTACTCGCTAATTTGTCCACTTGTTTATGTCTGTCTCTCCCCCTAGAACATGGTCTCCAAGAGCAGGGACCTGTATGTCTGCAGTAACTCCGTGTCTGCCTCGCACAATGCCCGGACCATGGTAAGTGCTCAACAGTGTGTGTTCAAAGACTGAGTGAGAGCCACGAAAGGAAGCAGAGAGACTGCAGCCCTGGAGATGATGACTCTCACTCAGGGACGGGGTTAGTAAGGCTCTCCCAAAGAGGTCACCAAAAGTTGACATTTATGGAGTGAGCATCAGGAGTGACAAGAGAACATTCTGGGTAACCCTGAGCAGCCCCAGCACAGTTGTGAGAGCACCACAAGGCCAGTCGGTGTTGCTGGAACAGAGTGAGGGTCAGGGAGTAATGGGAGATGGGCCAGCATGGGGCACAGCCTCCACTCTGAGAGCCTTGAACTTTAAGCTCTAGGTGATGGGGAGCCATGGGAGGGTTTTTAAGCAGAAAAAGGACATGGTCTGGTTTGTGCTTTATAAAGGATGTGTGGAAAGGGAGAGACTGGAGGAGCTGGGGAAGTTAGGGGGCTGTTGCAATAGCCCAAGGGGAAGGAACAGCTTTGAGAGATGTCAGGAGATTAAGTCAGCAGGACTTGGAGACTGGGGTGGGAGTGAGGGGGTGAGGTGTCAGGGATGACTCCAAGGTTTCGGGCTTGGGCAACTGGGTGGATGACTGTGCCATTCCCTGAGATGGGGACACAGGAGGAGGAACAGGTTTGAGGGTGAAGACGTGGAGTTTGGTTTTGGGCTTGCCCAGTTTGAGGTGCTCATAGGACAGTCAGATGGAAGTGTTGGGAGGACGGGTGGATTGCCCTCTCCCGGGAATAGCTAGGTGAACTTTAAATACGTAAATATGAAGGACTTGGGGGGAGGGCCAAAGCTCAGAAGGGAAGTCAGTGCCCACGACGTGCTCATGGGAGCTGGGGAGAGCCAGGTGAGTGAGTGGAGGGCTGAGCGGGGACACCTCACCAGCCCCGCCCGGTGTTGTCCTGACAGGTCGCCCACACGCTGGCACTGATAGCAGCTCGGGTTGGGACTGCATCCTCACAGCCCCAGGCCCAGCGCTGCCGGGGCGATGACACGCGAGCCGGGGCACGGGGGATGCGAGAGGCGCTGGGCTGCCCCTCCCCGGGCCCCTCGGCCTTACCCCTGTGCCCAGCAGCCCGCACAGCGCTACCGCCAGCCGCCGCCTCAGCCGTCCCTCCCGTCGTTGGCTGAGTACCCTAGGCGGCCGCTGCGTCCCATCCGCGCCTCCCGCCGAGTCCCCGCCTCCGCCCGGTACCTGCGGTCGCTCTTCCGGGAGGCTGCCCCCTTCCAGGTGGTCAGAAAGGCCATGGGCGCGGGCCGGACTCGGACGGGGGCGCAGGCGGCCCCTCGCGGTGGTGGCGGCGGCGGCTCCGGTGGCAGCACCTGGCTGGAGCGGGCAGGGCGGGACCGGCGGCTCCTCCCTGCCCCGCCAGGCGCCTCCCTGCCCCGCAAGGGCGTCGGTGTCCCAGGAGCGGGCCTTGGGTCCCAGGGCAAGCCCACTCCCACTCAGAACCAAAAAGGATCTCGAACACGTCTAGACACCTCATTGGGCACCAGGAGAAACTGAGGCCCCGAGAGGGCCAGGGGTTTGTCCAAGATCATGCAGGGGCCGGTGGCAGCTCTCCACTCCGTCTAGAGCCTGGCCTCCATACCGATGAGCAGCGGCATGGCCCTAATCAGGGTCTCCGCGGGACAAAGTGGTGCCACCAGCAGCTTCCCTCTTGCCTACATAGAAAACCATGGGGTCAGGGGCTTGGGACTGGGTCAAGTGCAGGGCAGGATTGACAGGGAGCTGACAAGGGACCAGGGAGGTGGAAAGTAGCTGCCCGGGCCTGAGCAGGGAGGCTGCAGGCCTGGCCTGGCCAGGCACTGGGACATGACCCAGTTCACTGACTTCTAAGAGTCCCAGTCCCCTGTGGGAGGTGGGGGACGAATGAGGAGAATGAGTCACAGCCTGTCTCCAGTACAAACTTTCTTTGAAGTCCCATATTTTTCTTAGGTCATATGCATTTTTGGTTTTTATTTTAAATTAATACCAAAAAGTGGAGTCAGCTCTGGAGCAAGGTGATCCCTAGTGGTGCAGTCGAGCGGGAGTCTATGGGAGGCCCAACTAAGGACAAGGGGCAGGGGAGCACCATGAGGAGGAATCTGAGGACTCCAGCTCTATCGTGAAAATGGATTCAGGGACCCCTGGAGACTTTTCCCATGAGAGAGGGTGGGGGTGAACACAGGGCAGGGGCAGGGTGGCTAAGGACGTAATCATTTTTGTTTCCTTTCAGCCTGGGTTTATATCGTAGGTACTTGTGCAATGCAAATCTTTTTCCAATAAATGGTGACTGATTCTCATGAGTCAGATGCTCTCTAATGTGCCAAGCCCTGAGCCAGGCATTTTACACAAATTCTGATTTATTTTCATCTTATTATTCACTTATCCCTATTTTACAGTTGATGCAACTGAGGTTCAGAGGGGCTGTCTTCCTTGAGACTGAGTTGTGGAGCCAGGTCTTAAATCCTTCTGGTGCTTTCCTCCCGTCCTGCCTGTGGGCCCTATGTGGGCTGGGGATGGAGTGGGAGGCCTCTGGAAAAGTTGCCCAGAGGGTAAAAGCCCCAAGAATTATCTGGGCAGTTTCTCTCACACTTTCTCGGTAGGCAGCAGAGACGATATGACCTTTCTCCCTTTCTCTGAGCACTCATGTTATGGTCTTGGCAGATCAACAAGGGCCTGAGAATGCTGCCTATCTGATCACAAAGCTAGCGCTTCCAGATCTGGAAATTCCAGTTAGAGTGCACCCAGGGGCCCAAACCCCTCAGTCAGCCTTGTCCAGCTTGGCAGATTGGACACTGCAGATAGCCAACTTTATCCTGGGCTCACAGGTAAGAATACCACAGGGCCTCAGAAGCCTGACCCTCCTATGAGCTCACTCTACTGATGGAGGATTAAAGTCCCACCAAGCCTCTGAGCCCACAATCACCACCACTTCCTCCAGGAAGCCCTCCAGCATCTCCCCATTGAAGGAGTCTCTCCCTCTTCAGAGGTTGTATTTTTATCTGTCACTCTCACAGCACTTAGAACTAAATATTTTTAATCCTTGTATTAGTTATCTACAACCATATTAGTCTCTTCAGATTTCTGCAACTATAGTGACATTTTTATCCAGAATCGGAGGGAAATGAAGTATACCATACAAATGAACTTTCAAGATAACTGAAGCTTATTCTTTTTAGAATGTCTCATATCTGTGTCTTCCACGGAGCCTAGAACCACTGCTACACATAGTAGGTACTCAGTGTTGAATAAAGAAGGAACTAATATCTATCAAGTTTCTACTGAGCAGCAGGCACTATGCTGAGGGCCTTTACATACGCTGCCTCTAATCTGGACAGCATTTGTTTTAAGAATATTTGAGTCAGAAGTTTAGAAATGTTCCTAAAATCAAATCAGGAGCTGGCATGTCAAATCAGGAGTGTTTTTAAACTCGGTGTTTAGAACTATTTAGGCATCATTCTAAACTCTTCTTATGTACCAACTCATTTAATCTTCAAAACAATCCTATCAGGTATGTCCTTTTGCAATCCCAATTTTATAGTTAAGAAAGTAGAGAGGGATTAATTTGTTCAAGATCATACAAACCAGTAAGTGGCAGAGCTGGGACTCAACACAAGCAGCCACTTGAGAGCCTGTATCCTAACCCCAGCCCCTGTCTGCCTGTCACACAAGCTCTTACAATGCACAAAGCATTTGTGAACCACTTTCCCAGGCTTATCTTATTTTGGATCTCATAACAATCCCAAGGCAGAATAGGTTCTATTCTTCCCTTCCCTCTCACTCTGGAGCCACACTGTAAGACTCTTGGGCCCACCTCTTGCTAGCTGCATGGCTTCAAGCAAGTTACTTATCCTTTTTGTGTCTCAGTTTTCTCACCAGTAAAATGAGGACAATAACAGAACCGATTACAAGAGTTGTTGTAGGGATTAAATGAGTTAATGCAAACAAAACAGAATAGTGCCGGACACGTAGTATACATTATGTGCACCTCCTATAGTGATAGTTTTATCCAGAATTAGAGGGAAATGAGGTGTTCCATATAAATGAACTTTCAAGATAACTGATGTTGGCCGGGCGCTGCGGCTCACGCCTATAATCCTAGCTCTCTGGGAGGCCCGAGCCGGGCGGATTGCTCAAGGTCAGGAGTTCGAAACCAGCCTGAGCAAGAGCGAGACCTCGTCTCTACTATAAATAGAAATAAATTAATGGCCAACTAAAAGTATATATATATAAAAAAAAGATAACTGATGTTTATCCCCTTCAATCATAAGTTCACATTTCCCTAAACAGTATTATTACCTTTTCTGTCTTCTTAAACATGGGCATGACTGAGTCATGCAACAGGAACCAAGACTTTTTTTTTTTTGAGACAGAGTCTCACTCTGTTTCCTGGGCTAGAGTGCTGTGGCGTCATCCTAGCTCATAGCAACCTCAAACTCCTGGGCTCAAGCTATCCTTCTGCCT
>CAUYMX010030239.1:0-11805 GCA_963573855.1 Lepilemur septentrionalis
TTGGAGCACTATGTATGTACTCTATGGACTACTTTGACAGAGTAGATTTTTGAATGTAACAAGATAAGTCAACTTGAGTGGTAATATATTTTGGGAAATCAGTTCACTACAAATTGTGACTGTAAACATTGTACTGTAAAGGCTTTGTAGTTTTCCCCCAATAAAAAAAAAAAGAAAGAAAGAAAGAAAAAGAAAAAGAGTCACCCTGGAGCAGATCTTGAAAGTCCTATTTTAGAAAACAGCCTCCCACCCCCAGTCTCTGGGTGGTAATCAGAGATCTCAGCATAGGCAGGAACAGAAGGCATGAGAGAGAGAAGGCATCAAATAGATGAACGGTGGAACATCACTCATTTGTCAGTGATGTAGAGCAACTCCTTTGCTAAATAAGAGAATATTTTTCAAACACCAAAAGACCATTTTCTCAATTTTGTGTGCTATTCTCACTGAAAAGACTACAGACAACACGCTTTTTGGTATACTCAGCATTAACATCTTCTCCATTATTTTCTTAAGTCTAGACCAGGAGTCAGCAAATGACAGCCTGTAGGCGAGATCCAGCCTGCCACCCACTCTTTTTACTCTTACCGGGACACAGCCACGCTGGTTGTGTACACATTGTCCACGGCTGCTCGAGTGCCGTGACAGAAGTCAGGCAGTGTCGACAGGAAACCACATGGTCCACAAAACCTGAAATGTTTACAATCTGGCCCTTTACAAGAAGAGTTTGCCAACCCATTCTGTACTTTCTCTCACTCTCTGGCACCCTCTCTCTCTGACCTCAGGTATCAACATGCCCCTCTGGTTGATCAAAGCCCTGCTGCTCCCACCACCACCAATAACCCCTCCGTTACTTCTCTGACCTTTTCCACCATGAAACTTTCATTTACATGTATTTTAATTAAAAGGTGAGAAAATGGATTATACAATGATTTCATGGTAAGTTTTGACTGTCTATTAGATTCAATCCTCCTACCCTTAAAACAGGAGCTTGTTAAAGAAAAACAAATCTTGTTAGACTAACATCTGAAGAACACTAATATGTTTGCAGTTCCACCAGCCCAGTTCCTGCCTTCTCAGCTTCTGTCACAGACTCTCTAGAGAAGAATAAGGGAGTGGACAGTGAGCCAGAGCCACCGACACTGCTGGGGACCCATTTTTGAAAGGGAGTCACTTTCTATCAATTCTTTGTGAAAAGGATAAGAGACTGGGCATGGCCTTAAGCACGATTTCAAATTGAATTTTGCTTATCTCCAAACCTCCTCTTCTGAGGTCTTCTACTTCAAGGTATAGTCCTCTAATTTATGGGTAAAGATAATACAGGGATATTCAGATATAGTGCTTTTTAAAAAACAAAGTTAACAGATTTTTAATAAATGTGCTTCTCTCTCAAGTTTCTGTAGCTCCATTTAGAGGGTCAAGCCATGTGTGTAATTGTTTTAACTCATAATTGCTTACATTTACTTTTTAAAAGAATCTTGTTTATTGTAAAAAAAAATTTCAAATATCAGTAACAAAAAGAAAATTGACATGCCCAACACCCAGAGATAATAGTCTTTCTCCATGCAGACACATGCACAAAGTTGTATATATACACATATGCATGTATGTGTGTGTATTCACTAATGTGTTTATTATTTTAAATACCACTGTTTTCACTTAACTATATATAGTGTAGATATTTCAATGTCACTCTTGTACAATATCATTCTTATTTGCTATTTTGTGTTCAACTGTATAGCTATTCCATGATGAATTTAATAAATAGCTTTACACATGTCATTTCAGGTTTAAAACTATTTATTACTTACAACACTGCAATAAATACCCTAGGAACCTGCTGTGGTCTGGATGTTTGTATCCCCCTCAAATTCATATGTTGCAGTCCTAACCCCAAGACAATGGTATTAAGAGGTGGGATCTTGGGGGTTGACTAGGTCATGAGAGCAGAGCCCTCAAGAATGGGATTAGTGCTCTTATAAAAGAGACCCCAGAGAGACCCCTCGCCTGTTCTGCCCTGTCTATTGCTGTGTATGATCAAGAAAGCAGACCCTTATAATACACCAAATCTCTCAGCACTTTGATCTCAGACTTCCATGCCTCCAAAATTGTGAGAAATAAATGTCTGTTGTTTATAAGCCACTCAGTTTACGGTATTTTGTTATAGCAGTCTAAACCAACTAAGACAGAACCCAGTAACTATTTTCTTAAGGTAAATCCCTTTCTGAGTCAAAAACTAGGTGTATCTTTTGATACAAATTGTCAAATTGCCCTCCCAAAATATGTTACTCTGATCATAGTAATGAACTCCGAAGTGTAATTATGGGCAGTTTAAATTTCCTTTTTATTATTTGTTTTTCATGTTTTCTACAATGAGCCCATTGAGATACCCAAGATATCTCAAAAGCATCCCTCTCTCAATAGGTAGATAAATACATATCAATATATACATACAGACATATATCAAATTATATATTTATAGGTCTACACCATTTTGTTAGTTATAAAACTATAAAACCTAATTTTGAACTGTAAAGTATCCTCTTTCGTGGTATTCAACCATGTAAATACAAATAGCTGAATATTTGCTGATATATGCTTAGAAGTATTAGAATAATATAGCAGAATCTGTTGTTTTTAACATGTGCATTAGTACCTTTCTCTAAAATATACATGAGAAAATTTTCTTTTCTACTGATAAATACAATTTTATGAATATACTCTCAAGTATTTGATGTCTTATTTCATTACCAGCAGTAACAACCTACTTCTGCCACCTTTCCAATGACAATTTTCATTATGAAGATAAAAGAAAAGGCATTACACCTAGAAACTCAGATCTCACATATAACTCCTTGGTGAATATTTCCATCAGTTCCTCTCACTTTCCTGGTCAACATTAATCAACTTTTTCCCTATAAATATGCTATGTTTCATTTGGAGATAATGTTTTTAAGTTAATCAACGGCCTACGTCATTGTTTAGCTTTCAGGAGCCATCTCAGTACACATTAGGGAGCACAAATATTAAAGCTGTAAACATATTTAAGGGATTTATAGTAACATTTCATTAATTTATAGCCCTTTGATACAAAATAAGTGTGGCAATAGAAAGACTCCTACATTCTATTAAAGCATCTGGAGAAAGTAATCATACCCAGAAAGAGGTTTCCTGAGCACAATTTGAAGAGGAAGGCAAGGAAGCCTTGAGCAGGCTTGACGTATTTCGCTGCAGTTCCCTAAGCTATACAGAATGGTTCCAATCTGACACTTCTCAGTAAATATCCAGACCTGTCCTTCCACAGAAAATTCAATGCAGCATGATATGAATGATTTTCCTACTTAGTGGTAGTTTCTGGCCTCAGCTGGCCATTAGACCCACTTCTATTTGTCAGTTCAGTGTGGTATGGATGTCACACAAGGGACAACAGAATGATTCTTCAAGGAGTTTCTATGGTAGGAAACTAAAATTCACAGAATGGGGTTGTGAAGGATCAGAGTGCTCCATGCATTGTTTATTCAAAAAAATATTTACCAATCATTACTGTGTTAAGCATTAAGCTATATGCTAAGTAATACACTCCCTGTTCCTTGCAGATTATAACTCCTAGATTGCTTTGTTTGCTCCAACATTATTGTTATCTTTTAAATATCAACTCAGAAGATCCTTTGAATAACTTAATTTGGTTTTCCTAAAGCCTATCCCAAGACAAGTACTTGAATGCAGGCAGTTTATTTGAGAGATAATTCCCAGAAGTAACGGTGAGGGAGAAGGAAGAGTGAGATTGAGGCGTATGCTATTGCATTAGTTACCAGAATACACGGTAGTGACTCAATCCCTCTGAGGACCCGCTGACCAATCACACTGAACCAAACCTCCCTTCCAAAGAAGGGTAACTGGGGCTTTAATCGACCCCTGTTTCCAACAGGTTCAGATTTGTCACTGGAAGTGTAAACTCCACCACGCTTCCAGGCTGCATTGCCTGGACGGAGGGAGCTCCCCAGGCTTCAGAGAAAGCCCTGAGGCAGGAGAGCAGAGACAAAGCAGGTGCTGATCTGGGAGGGCACCAGCAGGTGCAGAAACTGTTCCCCACCACTGCTTCTGAAATCAGAGGGAGCCCAGGGATGCAACTAGGGCATGAAATCTGCAACTGGTCTTATTCGCTACCTGTCTCCAATATTCACTGTCATAGCCAAGTCCTAACCCGGTTGTTACCCCTTCCCAACTCCCAATTTTTAAAAACCCTTTCACCAACCATTACCTCCTGTCTTTCAAACTTACTCTCTCTAATGCCCTGATTTAGACAATTCTCACATCCTGTCAGATCCTACCATCCATTAATCCTACGACCTTTCCACTGTCCTTCATCCTCACTTCCTTTCCCAGTGTAAATCTACAGTCCATCTTCACACTTGTTCTGGTGCACATATTCTCAACGCCCTTGTGTCTCTCTCACCTTCTCATTCTCTCCACCCTCAGCCCCTGGTAACCACCAATCTGCTTCCTGTCATTGTGGCTTTTTTGTTTTTTAGAACCTCAGATAAATGTAACCATATTATTTGGTATTTTGAGAATGGCTTCTTTCACTTAGCATAATGCTTTGGACACTCATCCACATTATTGTATCTCCCAGTAGTTCTTTCCTTTTTATTGCAGGCTAGAACTCCAGGTATGGATGTACAACAATGTATTTATTCATTCCCATTCGAGGAACATTTGGGCTTTTCTGGGGTTTGCTTGTCATAAATAAAGCTACCATAAATACTCACATAACACTCTTTGTATGGACATTTCATTGTGGTTTTGAGGTGCATTCCCTTAGTAACTAACAATATTGAGCATCTTTGCATATGCTGTTTGCCATTCATACAATTTAGTTGGTAAAGTGTCTACAAATCTTTCACCTACTTTTGTTATCAGATATTTATCTTATTATTGAGTATGAGTTCTTTTTATATTATGAATACATGCCTTTCATAAGATATATATTTTGTCAATATCTTCTTCCTTTCTGTAGCTTGCCTTTTCTTAACAGTGTATTTTGGAGAGCAAATCTTTTTAATTTTAATTTTTTTATTATCTTTTTTCTCTTGTGGTTCATGTATTTTGTGTCTTAAGAAGTATTTTCCTAAATCAAGATCACAGAGATATTTCCCTATGCTTTCTTCTATAAATTTTATAGTTTTAGCTTTTACATTTAGGTGCACAACCCTTTAATTTTTAAAGGATTCATGTGGCTATTCAATTTTTCTAGCACCATTTATTATAAAGAGTATCCTTTCTTTCATTAAATTACCTTGAAAACTTTGTCAAAAATAAATGGACTACATGCATATGCATCTACTTGGGAAGTATCTGTATTTTTCTATATGTCTATCCGTATGCCAACACCATGATATTAGATAACTGCAACTTTAGAGTAAAATTAGAAATCAGATAGAACAAAATACTCCAATTTTGTTCTTTTTTAAGATTTGTTAATTTTAGGACTTTTAGAATTGCATATAAATTCTTGAATTAACTTGTCATGTTTTAACAAAAAGCCACTGGGATTTTGATAGATACTGTGTTGAATCTATAGGTCAATTTAGGGAGATGTGATATTTTAACAGTAATTAGTCTCCCAATCTGTGAACATGGTTTATGTCTTCATTTATTAATTAAAATATTTTATATTTTAATGCCATTGAAAGTTTTTTAAATGCATTAAAATAGTATTATTATATTAATTTCAAATCCCAATTGTTGGTTGTGACTATATAAAAATACAATTAATTTTTTAATATTAACCTTGTATCCTGCAACCTTGCTAAACTTATATATTAGTTCCAGTAGCTTCTTTGTAGACTCTTGAGTTGTTTTTTTTAAATGTAGATGATCATGTCATCCACAAATAAAAACATTTTCCTTTCCAATCTCTATATCTTTTGTTTCTTTTTCTTGCCAAACTGTACCAGCTAGGAACCACAATAACACATAGAAAGAAAGGAGTATGTGTGAACAGGAGAGTGAACTAGAAGTGTACTGTTGAAGGTTGCTTACACTAGGCCTGAAATGATTTGTCATCTGACAATATAGACTGTTGTATTAGTTATCTACTGCATGACAACAAATTACCCCCCAACTCAGCAGCTTAAAATGGCAGTAAACATTTATTACCTCACACAGTTTCTGTGCATCAAGATGGGCTTGGCTGGGTGGTTCTGACTCAGGGTATCTCACGAAGTTGCAGTCAAGATGCTGAAAGGGGTTGCAGTCGTCTGGGCACTTTACAGGGGCTGGAGAATCTGCTTCTAGATTCCACGTGGCCCCCTCATGTGACTGGAGAGTCGGTGCTGGGTCTTGGCCAGAGATCTCAGTTTTTCTCCATGTGAACTTTCCATAGGTGTTGAGTGTCCTTGGGGCATGGCAGTTTGCTTTCATCAGAGGAGCAATGCAAGAAAGAACAAGTTAGAAGCTGCAATATCTTTTTGATCTTGCCTTAGAAGTCTTACTCTGTCAGCTTTCCACATGCTATTGTTTACATAGTTTAGCTCTATTTGTTGCAGGATGAAACTATATTAGGGCTTGAACACTAGAATTCAGAGATCACCGAGGAGCATCTTAAGCAGTGGAAGCTGCTTAACACAACTGTGCTAAGTGTCCTTAACATATACTTCTACATGTGTTACAAAGCCAGCTATACAATATTTCTATTTTGCTTTAAGCAGTCAGATAAAATCTCTTTATCTGTTAAAAAGACTTGAAAACTAATAAAATTAAGTATTTTATATTTAGCCACAACATATTTACTATTTCTGGCATTTTTCATTCCTATACAAAGATACAAATTTCCATCGGGTGTCATTTTCCTTCTGCCTAAATAACGCCCTTTAATATCTCTTATAGTTAGTCCACTGACATTAAATTTTGTGCACTTTTGTCTGGAAAAGTGTTTATTTCACCCTTATTTTTCAAAAATCACAGAGTTAGATATAGAATTCTAGATTCACAGTTTATTTTTCTTTCAACATTCTGAGGACTGTCTTCTGGCTTGTGCAGTTTCTGATGAGAAGTTTCTATTGAGACAGTGTCTTTTTTTTCCCAAAGGCTGCTGTTAGGATTTTCTCTTTGTCACTGGTTTTCTAAAATCTGATTATAAAGTGCCTTGGTATGGATTTCCTTATGCTTTTCATTCTTAGGATTTGTTGAGTTTCTTGGATCTGAGAATTTATACTTTGTATCAGATATGGACAAAAATTAGGCCATTATCTCTTCAAATATTTTCTACCCTCTTCCACCTTGCTCCTGCAATTCCAGTTATAACTATGCCAGATCGCCTGATATTGTCCCTCAGGTCACTGATACTCTGTCCACTTTTCTAGCAGCCTTTTTTCTCTCTGAGCTTCATCTTTGCTAAGTTCTACCACTCTGTCTTCAATGTCTTCTGCAGCGTCATTTCTTCTGTGTGTCTAATCAGATATCGATCCATCCAGTCTTTCTCCATTTCAGATATCATATTTTCATCTCTATAAATTTGATTTCGGTCTTTTTCTATTAGTGATATTTCTCTTCATCATGTTCGTGTTTCCCTCAACCTTCTTGATGACATGAAGCATATTTATCATGGTCAATTTTAGTCATTCCATTATCGCTGTCATTTCTGATTCTGTTTCTATTGATTGCCATTTTTCTTCTGATTATGGATAATGTTTCTTATTCTTTCTAATGTCTGGTGATTTTTTATTGGACATTGACACCTTATCTAATTGGGTGGTAGACTTTGCTGTATACCTCTCAACAGTGTTGTGCTGTCTTCTGGAACACAGGTAAGTTACTTAGAATCAGTCTAATCCTTTTGAGGCTTTTAAACTTCATTAGGGAAATCCAGGGCTTATTTTAGTCTAGGACTAATGTAGCCTCACTACTAACTTCACTACTAAGAGACTCTTCTGAGGATTCTATTCAATGTCCCATATAATACGATTTAATAAAGTCTTTCCAGGGAACGCAAACTCTTCCCAGCCTTCGGGAATGATTCGGCTTGTTGCTTTTCAGTGGTTCTTTCCCCTGCCTGGGGTAGTTTCCTCTCTCACATGCACATATTAATACACAGACAAAGATTCAAGAGACCCCCTTGTAGATCTGTAGATTCGTACGCTCTCTCTCCCCCTCTCTCTCTTTCTTCCTTCCTCTCACTCTCTCGCTCTCCCTCACCCGCAAAGAAACATTTCTAGCCACCTTATCCTTCCTGAACTCCTATCTCTGTCCCCTGCACTAAGCTAGACCATCAGACTATGTTTTAGTTTTCCCTCCATCCACTGAAGCCTGAAAACTGCCTCTAGATGGCAAGCCAAGCTAGGGCAATAATAAGGTGCAATTTGTAATTTGTTTTCCTCTTCTCAGGATTCCCAGTGCCTTTTATCTAAGGGCTGAAAAACACTGTTTGTCCAATTTTCTAGTTGTTTAAGGTAGTAAGTAAATCCTGTCCTTGTTTCCCCATCATGGCCAGGGCAGAAGTGTTCTCCTGAAACCATAATTATTTAAATATCAAGCTGCTTGCTGGACACCTCTTCTTGCAAATACAAGACACCTCTAATTGAAAATATAATAGGCAAACTTAACATATATAATGTTCAACTCTGACCTCTCGTGCATGTCCGAATCAACTACACCTGCCCCTTTCAATATTCCACATGTCAGTTAATGGCAACTCCATCCTTGCGGTTATTTGGATCAAAATTTTGAAACTTCTCCTCCAAACTCATTACCTAAGTCATCGGCAAATCCTTTCAACTCTTCTCTTCAAAATTATATCCAGAATCTAATCCTACCGCAACCATCCTATTTTACTCTAGTTCATCATCTCACTTTCCCTGTATTATTGCAATAGCACATGTATTAATCAAGTTTACTGCAATAAACCTGAATAAAAAAGTATCCCCCCAATCTCAGTGGCTTTCAATGCAATTAATTTCTTGCTCATGGGTCTACAAGTTTGCTGTGGCTCTGGTATGCTTAGCTCAGCTTTGCTGGGTCACCTTGCCTAGGCCCTAGGCTGCTGGTCAGTTCATGTCAGCTCCATGTCTCTCATTCTGGGGCCCAGGCTAAAAGAGCACCGGCTACTACGGATATTCTTTTGGGAAAAGCACAAAAGGGTGGAAGAAACTTGCTGTGTCTTTTAAAGCTTCACCTCTGGACTAGCACATTGTCACTTTTCATTCACATTCCATCAACTAACGCAAGTAAATGGCCAAATCCATTGTTGGTGGGCCAGGAAAATTTACTCCACCCAAGGGAGAGGAGAACAGTAAGGGAACAATAAGGTACTACAGCCTCCTTATTGGTCTTTCCATTCTTTCCCTTGTCCTTTCAGTCTGTTCTCAATATAGCATCCAGAATGATTCTTTTAAAACACACAAAGATCCTCCTTTGCTAAAAACCCATCAGTGACCACCCATTTCACTCAGAGTCCATACAGTGATCTACAAAGCCTCAATCCTGCACCTGGTCATTTCTATGACTTTGTTTTCTCCCAATGCTGTGTCACTCTCCTAGTCCCAGCAACACAGGCCTCCTGCTAAGCTGGAACAGGCCAGGCAAACTCCCATCTCAGGCCTTTGCACCTGCAATGCCCTCTGTCTGAAACATTATTCTCCCAGATTTCTCTCACCCTTTTCACATCTTTGCTCAAATGCAACCTACTTAGTGAGGTCTTCCAAGAGTGCCTTATTTCAAACCCTTCAATACTCCCTAGCCTTATCTGCAGTATTTCTCTCCATAGCAGTCATTATGCTTTATTTATGGTCTGTCTCCTCCCACTAAAATTTGAATTCCAAGAGAGAAGGTAATTTTTGTATGTTTTATTCATTTCCGTGTCCCCTGGAATAGTGCCTTATACATAAGAGATACTCAATAAATATTTACTGAATGGATTAATAAGTTAATACAAACAAGGCTGCTCCATTATTATAAATAAATTCTCTCAACAGACAGAGTCAGTCATCTCACCAGGACAAGTCTGATTTTCTATCTGCACCTCTCCTTTGAATCCCAGACACACACATCTAGATTGATAAAGAAGTTTAGGAATCCCAGGGGAGCAATGGGGAAAAAACCTTAAGGATTATTTTAATTAGTAAGAAATAATATCTTTGAGGAACCCATTGCAAATTTAAAATGTATGCAAATGGGAATTATACAATCTAGGAACCTCTCGAAAGAGTACATATTAGGACTACATATAGGTATGGGATACATATATATGACATATGGAACATGTATATATCATATATGCCATATAGGTTTGTCCCATATGTATATGATATATTTGGGATATAGATTTAATACATGCATGGGACATATATTCATGTATATAGGACACATATATGGGACACATATTATATATATGGAACAGGGTGGAGATTCATATTAAAATTGAAGACAATTCTGTCCCATGGTCTCTGAGGGAAGATAGACTTACTTAAAAAATAAACTGTGAGGACCAATAAAATAAGGTATGCAAACATGCTTTGTGAAGTTTAAAGGAAATCAAGTTTAAAAAGAAATATAAACTACCAGTATGATAATAAAATATTTATTGCTACAAGTCAGAGCAACTAGTTGGGAAGCTAGGTTTACCGTGGCATCTATGTGCTCAGGAGGATAGAAGAGTTGGTCCCACTAAGAGGACACGTGGCCTACCTGAGCCTCCCCACAGCCAAGGGTACTGGTAGGGATGGAGATATGGAGTGTGGGAAGGAATAAAAGATAGCTCAGTAACATAACTGATCAGGGACAGGAAGGTCTGGCCTCAGAGTCTATGCCACATCTCTGAGTCCGTGGTGCTCTAACCTCCGTGGGCAAAGGAATCACCTGATTCTTGCTGCAAACTCAGATTCCCTCCCCACCCGCAGAGATTCCGACAGTGTAAATGTGGGCTGGAGGTCGAGGAATGTGCTGTCAACAGACACCACCGGCAGCTCTTACGGTGTGGCTGGAGAACCAGGCTTGAGAAAGCACTGCTCTAAGCTCAAGTTGCTCCCTGCGATGGTCCTGCTTCCCAGCTTCATTTTAGGTGCTTTCTTAATAATGGCCACAAGGTGGCATGAGTAATACTTAACTCCATAAATACAAAACCGAATATGCTCATAGGAATTAAAGTTACACTACCCAGAATATGTATCTTTAGTTCACAATGGAGACAACAAAGATTTTCCCAAATAAAAGTTTGGGAAACTAAACAAGGAAAAAGGCAGCCCACACCACAACTACTATCACCACCCCAATCGCTGACACCACGTGAGATACACATTTTGAGAAATCTTTTTCATTAGAGAAATCTTTTTCTAATTTTAGCATGTGAAAACACAGTTTGCAGATTATTCTGGAATTTTCTTCAGGTCTTTGGTTGCTTGTTTGTTTGTTTTTCAAATATCTGTAGTCTACTGAGCTTTCCCTCTGAGAATGGCAGTGATTGATAGCGGCCTCATAAGTCTCCAGACATTTTATTTCAAGACTTCACACAATGGGGCTAGGATGGGTGGATAGAGCCTGTAATCCCAGCACTTTGGGAGGCCAAGACGAGAGGATCACTGGAGACCGGGAGTTCTAGACCAACCTGGGCAACATAGTGAGACCCTGTCTCTACAAAAAATTTTAAAAATTAGCTAGGCGTGGTAGCACATCACTGCAGTCCCAGCTACTGGGGAGGATCAGTTGAGCCCAGGAGTTTGATGTTACAGTGAGCTATGACCGTTCTACTGCACTTCAGCCTGAGCGACAGAGTGAGAAAAAAAAGTCCACATGATGTATCTTTATTATGCTTCT
>CAUYMX010030242.1:0-10376 GCA_963573855.1 Lepilemur septentrionalis
GTCATCTTTCATGAATCTAGAAGAATTAATCCTAAACCTTGTATGGAATCAAAAGAGTCCAAATAGCCAAAGCAATCTTAAGCAAAAAGAACAAATCTGGAGGCATCATATTACATGACTTCAAATTACACTACAAGGCTATAGCAACCAAAACATCATGGTATTGGTATAAAGGTCGAAGCACAGACCAATGGAACAGAGTAGAGTACCCAGAAATAAAACCATATAGCTATGACTGACTAATTTTCAACAAAGCAGACAAAAACATACAGTAGGGAAAGGACAACCTATTTAATAAATGGTGCTGGGAAAATTGGATAGCCATGTGCAGAAAAATGAAACTAGATCCCTATCTCTTACCATACATAAAATTTAAAGATGGATTAAAGACTTAATTTAAGACCTGAAACCATAAAAATTCTAGAATAAAAAGTAGGAAAAACTCTTCTAGTCATTGGCCTAGGCAAAAAATTTATGACTAAGACCCCAAAGGCAAATAAAGCAACAACAAAAATAAATAAATGGGATTTAATTAAATTTAAAAGTTTCTGCACAGCAAGAAAAATAATCAAAAGACTACATAGACAACCTATAAAATGGAAGAAAATATTCACTAACTATACATCTGACAAAGGACTAATATCCAGAATCTACAAAGAACTCAAACAAATCAGCAGGAAAAAAAAAATAACCCCATTAAAAAGTGGACAAAAGACAGGAACAGAGTTTTTGTCAAAATAGACAAGTAGCCAACAAACATATGAAAAAATGTTCAATATCACTAATCATCATGGAAATATAAATTAAAATGAGATACCACCTTACCCGTATCATAATGGCCATTATTAAAAAGTCAAAGATCTATAGATGTTGGCATGGATGCAGTGTAAGACAAATGCTTATACACTGTTGGTGGTACTATAAATTGGTACCACTTCTATGGAAAACAGTATGGAGATTCCTCAAAGAACTATTATAAAAGTAGGCCTACCATTCAACCCAGCAATCCCACTACTGGACTTCAACCCAAAAGAAGTCATTTTATACAAAAGACAACTGCACTTGAATGTTTATCATAGCATAATTCACAACTGCAAAGATCCTTGTCAACCTAAATGCCTATCAACTGATGAATGGATAAAGAAAATGTGCTATATATAATATCATGGAATACTACTCAGCCATAAAAAAGAATGAAATAATGTCTTTTGCAGCAACTTGGATGGCACTAGAAAACATTATCCAAGTGAAGTACCTCAGGAATGGAAATACAAACATTGCATGTTCTCATTAGTAAGTGGGAGCTAAATGATGGGTATACACAGTCATATAGTGGTATAAAGCGGCAGTCCCCAACCTTTTTGGCACCAGGGATCGGTTTCATGGAAGACAATTTTTCCAGACGGGGAGTAGGGGGGATGGTTTCAGGATGATTCAAGTACATTATACTTATTGTGCTTTATTTCTGTTATTATTACATTGTCATTTGTCACTCACTGACAGGGTTTTGATATAAGTCTGCAAACAATTGATTTATTATGGTCTCTGCACAGTTGAACCTCTCTTGCTAATGACAATCTGTATTTGCAGGCACTTCCCAGCACTAGCATCACCACCTCAGCTCCACCTCAGATCATCATGCATTAGATTTGCATAAAGAGTGTGCAACCTAGATCCCTCACATACACAGTTTACAGTAGGGTTCACACTCTATGAGAAACTAATGACACCACTCATTTGACAGGAGGTGGAGCTCAGGTGGTAATGCAAGCTATGGGGAGTGGCTATAAATACAGATGAAGCTTCACTCACCTTTGGCTCACCTCCTGCTGTGTGGCCCTGTTCCTAACAGGCCATAGGCTGGTACCAGTCCATGGCCCAGGGGTTGGGGACCACACGGGTAAAGGACATTGGAACTAAGAAGTGGGGAGGATGGGGAAGGAGGTGAGGGATAAAAACTTACCTATTGGGTACAATGTACACTTCTCTAGTGATGGTCATACTAAAAGCCATTCAGCATTATACAATTCATTCTTCTAACAAAAACAATTGTACTCCCCTTATATTTTGAACTAAAAATTTTTTAAAAAATTTTTAAAAATTGGGAAAAGAAAAAGATTAACCATACCAAGTATTGGCAAAGATTAAGTAGAACATTAATTCACTGCTAGTGGGAACATAAATGATACAACTACTTTTGAAAACAATTTTTTAGTTTCTTAAAAAGTTAAACATAATCTACCATACATCCAGCCATTCCACTCTTGACGTATCCCCAAAAGAAATGAAAGCATATGTCCAAAGACTTCTATATGAAAGTTCATAGCAACTTTATAAGAAATAGCCAAAAACTGGAAACAATCTAAATGCTCATCAGCAAGTGAAAGGATAAACAATTGTTGTGTATTCATACACTGGAATACTATTCATCAAGAAAAATAAACTACTGATATACCATTGATGAATCTCAAAATAAATATGCTATGTGAAAAAAGCCAGACAAAAAGGGGTGGGTGTGTGGGTGTGTGTGTGTGTGTATGATTCCATTTACAAAAAATACTAACAAATCTATAGTGAGAGAAAACAGATCAGTAGTTGCCCTGGGACAGACAGAGGTAACAGGAAAGAGAAGGAGAGATTTCCAAGGAAACTTTTGAGTGTAATGGATATTTTTATGATTTTGACTGTAATGATAGTTTCAGAGGTAAATACATATGATGAAACTTACCAAATTATACATTTTAAATAAATTGTACATTTTACATTATATAATTTATTTCATGTTCATTATTCCTCAATAAAGCTTTTAAAACTAAAGAAAAATAACTATTACACTGAATTATTAAATACTTCACTTTGAAAGTACTAAGAAGGAAAAGTAGTGCCATAAGAGTAGTATATAATAAGGGGTAACCTAGTCTCACAAGTCAGAAAAGCCTCCTTTAGAAAATAGTATTTAAGCTAAGATTAGAAGGATAATCAGTAATTATCCAAGCAAAGACCAGGCAGGAAAGAGAGTTCAGAGAAATAACAATGTATGTAAAATGCACTGAGGCCAAAAAGAATGTGACACTTTCAAAGACCTTTAAAAGACCAGTCAGCACAGAGGAGAGGAAGGGTGAGTCTAATCTGCTAAGGGAGCCAAATTATGCAGACATGAGTTCTAGAAAACCATAAGTAACTTACTTTATCAAATAAGAAACACTTATTTGATTAAATTTAAATTATTTTAAATTCCTATTGTGTGATTATATATTTTAAAAATGTAAAGAAAAATCCATTGATATAAATTATCCATTATAATCTTACTTTGAAATGAAGACTTGGGGCCTGGGAACGTTCAATTTAATGTTATAGTTACTGATAGTTTCCCTACAATTAATAAAAAGAATTCCAAATATATTTGTCTTTATACATGCATATTTTTTAAATAGCAGCTTAGGGAAAATGTTTAAACATTTAATCCTGCCTCTTTTTGTTTATAACAACCTAATTCCTAACATATCTTCATTTTGCTGCCACTGAAAATAGAATACTTCCATTACAAATGTGTGAAATTCAGTATCCAAGTTTGACTAACCTAAGAAGTTAAAAAAAATTATCTATATACATTGAATAATATTTAACAGATGATTTTAGGAAAATATTCAATAAATATGTTTATAATAATAAATTTACATCTACAAATAATTCCCAATATAGTGATATATTTTCCAATCTCAGAGCATTGATTTAGGTTATTTTGTTTACCTAAGAAAATTAGAAGTCATAGGTTCCAAAGTCATATTAGCAAGAAGATGTCTAAGTTTGAACACAAAATATAAATTTATATAAATACAAATCTCAGCTAATCTACAAAAGTAATTCTAAAGAACTAGTTTCTCAAAAAGAATGTCATTCATACAAATAAATTTTAGTAATGTTTTCTAGCCTAACACTACACTAAGCTACTCAAATAAATACAATTTGAATTAGAGTCTATCATGCCCTTGATTATTATATCTCAAATTTATTTTCTTATTCTCATTCCTAAATCCTTTAGTGTAGCATTAGCTAAAAATCATTGTTCCTTTTGTTTTACCTGTGTGAGGAATGGCTTGTAATTCTGAGTGTTTTATTCTTTTCAAATGGAAATAGAAGACTGGAATCAATGCTAAGAGAGCTGAAGTACCACTTTTGATACTATATTTGCTCCTGCATTTCTTCCCCCAACCATCAATCTTCCATCCTAAAGAAGCATTTGAAGAATACTTTTATTCCCTAGTAAAACCCCTATAGTAGAAAAAAAGCTAAGTTACCATGGAACCAACCAATTACTTTTGACACCTGCTTACCAAGATTGATCAATCATTTTTGATGTCTGTTTGTAAGGTTGCTATCCTCCAGTTTAGTAAAAGACTTTCAAGATAATTAGTGAAGTGAGAATTTCTAGTTAAAGTCTTTCCCACTGTATTATTACTTCAAATGCCAGCTCGAACAAGCTACTATCTTCAAATAAACCTTTCATAGCTTAGCATGCACTTTACAAAGAATTCTTTTCTTCTAAATATGATTCTTCTCTTTAACATTAAATACCAACATTTTCTTTATCCCTAAGAGTACATAAGAAAACACAGATAGTTGTACCATTTATAATTACTCTAATTAGTCGCTTGTATTCTACAGAGAAATACAAAAGCATTTACCAATAGGGTACAAATGAATCATGGAAAATAACTGCTTCCAAGGAAATTATGATTATTCAATGATTAATGCAGCATTTATTGTTATTTAACTATGTCTACATTAAATATCTATTCTTCTTTTACTCACTAATGTATTTTGTTTATGAACACCATCTCTCAATATTAATCTAGTTTTAACTTAATCTGTGATCTTTCTTACTAAGTGGGACAACATCTGCTAGTGAGGTCACAGGCTGCTGATCCAGCTGATTAACAAGTTCCACTACTTTAAAATGTAAATTTCTCAGGACTGCAGCAATTTTAGTCCCTTTTAGACAAATGGAGCGAATCCACCTACACACAGGCCAATATCCCTAAATTACATACAAATCAAGCAATCTCCCTATATAAAAAAAAAAAAATGGATATGGCTTTTTTCACTGTTGGCTGCCAGTTTGTATGTTCAAAATTCTCCTGCTAGGTAAAGAGACTGGTTGCTATTGTCACAACAAAAGTCTAAGAACACTTGAGTAAAAAAGGCTGCTAACAAGCACAATTCAGTAAGATACATCTCTTTCCTCTTCTTGAAACACTTTTTAAACTTTTAATTAACACCTCTCCCAAATTTTAAAAAAAAGTACTTAAAAAACTACAGTACTATGCTTACTTGTGAAAATATTAACCCTAGAGACATTTCAACCTATTATTACAAAAAAAATCATAAAGCTTCACTTTGAGATTTCACTTTCAAAAACCAGCAACAAATTAAATAGTAGAATGAGATTTCACTTTCAAAAACCAGCAACAAATTAAATAGGAGAATCTACCTAAAATTTTTAAGTGCCATTTTTAAAAAATATATTTTTATATTGAGTTTTAAGGGGCATTGTTTTAATCAGTTAATAGTAAAAGTAAAAAAAAAAAAAAAGGAAAATATGCTGCATTTAAAACTCCAGGAAATTGTCCTAGAATACATAAATAAGGTGAACCATATTCTCACCTTTGCCTTTAGAGCCCAACAGACATTTCACCTAGATTTTGCTATTATTCTGACAATAAATATTAGTAATGTACAAGTGTATTTTCAGAGCCACAAACCATCCAGCAAACTTCATATTAAGTCTCTAGAAGACTAAGAAGCTTTCTTAATGACTGTTATCTGCAAGTTATCAGAAGTCTACCCTAATAGCTTTAACTAACTTATTTGTTTACTTCCCCACACCCACCCATTTCTTTTTATATCAGGCAGGAATGTAACAAACATCAACCAACAGCGGAAAGTATCTCTACCTTAGTAAAACAAACCCCTTAAGCGCCCCAGCTTCAGAAAAGCCAAAGTGGTGTTCCCACATAATAGCTGATAGTGAATTAACCAGTTAGAAAAACCCATTATCTTCACCACATAAAAACGTTCCGGTATTTCATCCTTTTATCTAACCTAAAGTCACCTTTGTATTTCTCAATCCAAGATTGTCTAGCAAATTAAACACAGCACATTCGCTAAAAGTACACATTCTGGAGTAAAGCTGGCTAATTTGGAATCACAGCTTGGCCCTTTCTAACGTGCAATGTTGGGCAAGTTACTTAAAGGCATTGTCTCGATTTCTCTCCGTAAATCCAATTCTAGTAACTCAGAGTTGTTGCAAGGAACAAATGAGACAATCGACATAAAGCGCTTAGGACAGTGTTTGGCACATAGCGAGCCCACCATAAACTCTTCTTATGGTCACTCTGATGATTACTAAACAAACTAAAATGTTAGCAGGGTCACCTCTACAGAGAAGAGTAGGATGGGGGAAGAGAGAGGTGTCGGTAGACCGTAACTTTGAACCTTTACCCTTTTGTGTTTGAATTTTTCACAATGCACATGTGTTTCATGAGTTTCTTGCATAATTTCTGATTTAAAAATAGTGTCCTAACAAAATGGTGTTTGTAATCGTAACTGATAGCAAAAATGTTCACGCTCAGCAGGGGATCAGAAGTCGCTGCGGACACCAGGAACGCTCAGGAAAGACTTCGCTCCACGTCGGTCAATGCTCCGAGCGGGCCCCAGTGTCCCCGGGATGCCCGGGGCTGGAGGGGCGCAGCGCGGGCCCCGCTCCCGGCCCGGGGATCCGAGGCCGCGACGGGAGCGGGGCAGGGCTGAGGTTCGGGGTCCGGAGAAGGCACTTACTTGAACCTGCCCTGGCAGTGCTGGCACTGGTCCCCCACCCAGCCCGGGTCGCAGAGGCAGGTGGAGTTGACACAGCGGCCCGAGAAGCAGGAGCCCGTCCTGTCGCACGGCTTGGACTGGGACACCTGCGCGTAGAGCGCCAGGTAGAGGAAGCCATAGCACAGCAGCCAGCTGTTCCCGTCCGGCAGCCAGGAGGAGGCGCCCCCGCCGCCGCCGCCGCCGCCCGCCGGCCGAGCCCTCCACAGCCCCGGGGCGGCCGGCTGCGGGGGACCGGTGCGGGCCCGGCCCCCCGGCTCCATCTTCCCCAGCGCTCCTGGCCGGCGGGGCTGCGCTCGCAGGCGCAGACACGGATGCTCCTGAGAGGAATTCTGGCCGGAGGAAACCTCGCCGCCGCCGCTTCTCCGCCTCCTCACCGGCGCCTGTCCCAGTCCCGCTCCCCGGTCAGGAGGGACAGATCCCAACCGCTGTCGCCTCCGCTCGGCTGCCTCCAGTCGCACTCCGGCATCGCCGCCCGGTCTCCTGACCTTGTCCTTAGCGGGCCGACCCCACAGCCGCAGCACCCGGGCCGGGCCAGCGGCAAGGAGCAGGCGGCGCAGGCTGCGCCCGGCTCTCGTGAGGGGACCTGACCGCGAGGAGGAGGGGACCCCGCACGCGGCCCCGCCTCGCCGGCGGCCCGCGCCAACTGCCTCGGCTCCGAGAGCCGCGCGCCCGGGAGGGCGGGGGCCGAGCGGGAGCCCCGAGGTGGGCGCGCCCAACGCGGAAGGGGGGAACGGGGAGCCGGCGGTCAGCCCTGAAGCGCCCGTCAGGCGGCCAGCCGCCCGCCAACAGCCTTGCGCTCTCCGCGGCCGTTCGCCGGATGCTGGGGCCGGGGCTGCAGCCCGCGGGGCGCTGGGCCGCCCCCGACCCTCGCGCGAGCCCGCGCTCCCCCCCACAGGCCCGGCGCCGTGGTTTCGCCCCGCCCCTGACAGGGACCGGGGACTCCCCCCCCCCGCGCGCGCCCACCCCGCCCGGCCCGCGCGCTGAGGGGCGACGGGCCCCCCAGGTGTGGCCCGCGTGCCCGCTGTGCCCTTCCCTCCGCGTGCCGGGGAACCCGGCCCCACCCGCGCCACGCGCCTCCGCAGCGCCACAAATGAAGGAGCGACACGGGCTTCGCAGCTTCAGCAGAAAAGAAGCCCTTGCCGCCCGCGGTCTACAGCTGCAAAAGTGCAGCGCTTTTTCCCTAGCGCGTCCCCCTCCCTCAGCCCCATCCTTCTCCCTATTTCTTCTTTTTCTCCTAAAAGAGAGAAACTCCGACGACACACAAAGGGCTGAGCGTGTGCGGCAGGCAAAAGTCTTAAAGGCACCGCAGTCCGACCGCGTTGTGGGGTCTGCAAGCACTGGGAGGGGCGGGGATTAGGGACTGCGAAAGTCGCGAAGCGGCTTCCGCGGAGGGACCTCCAAGGGGGAGCCATTTCTTCCTCGGAAATAATGACTCCCCCGCCCCCAACAAAGAGCTGCGAGGATCGGAGCCCCGAGCGCGCCACCCCTGCCAGACGCCGCCTCGGAACCCCACGTATCTCCTTTTCTGCTTGTCAGTGTTTCCTCCTCCATCTGGGACAATATTCTGCCTTGAAAAATATTGCAACATCGGAGCTTTTTTCAGAAAAACAGAAATGATGGCCAGAAAAGAGCCGTTTTCCTTCCTCAGCGGCAATCTTTCTTCCTTTAGATGACTTTCCAAGATTTGATGGCATGTGCTGAAATTTTTGCTTTGTACTTTTGTGCCTTCTCTAAACAGCCTTTTTATTTGAACCCTTGAGAAAGGAAGCCAAACGCAAATTGCAGCCATGTATCCTCGAGTTACAGCAATGTTGCTGGAACCCCACCAAAGAGCAGGCAGTATGAAAAAGAATTTGAAATCTACCAAAGGCATTTCTGGCAGGAAAAAAAAAAAAAGTTTTAGTTGTAACCACGTAGTCATAATATTATTGTTAAGATTCAACTCATGTTTATTTTGCATCGTCCCTTTTAATCTCTATTATTCCCACTTCGTAGATGAAATCCTCCATTAACCCCATTTTGCAGATGAGGAAAGAGTGACTCAGAAAGATTGAAATAATTGGTCAATGGCAGGGTAGGAATAAGTAATGAAAAGAGCTTTAAACGCAAGTCCTCTGACTTCTGTACTTTTTTCCACTATTTATTTACCAGGCTGCTTCTATTAGCAGATGCTTTGTTCTTCCTTTGATGACTAAAATAAAAATAAGTGTTGGCTTGGTATACAAATACCTCAGCAGTGACTTCAGGAGGAAAACAAGGTCCAGAAAGAGGTGGCTCCTTTGCAAGTAAAAAAGAAAATGATGATTCTCACTGGTATAACAAACAAATCGTACTTTCCACCAAATATCAGTAGCAGCAATGTCATCATCAAATCTAAAATTAGGATGGCCCCTTTTCCTTTCACATCATCTCCACATCAGGATGCCACTTAGAGACTTCTTGAGATGGGGGAAGAACATTCTGCAAAAACCAGTTAAAAGGAGGATGCTGTTCTAGATCTCACCTTTTAATTTCCATGACTATGAAATCCAGAAGAACTCTTTCTAGTGTCAGCCACACATGAACAATCTCTACTGCTTTTCGATTCTCCTTCTGCCAGCCAATGTTTAAAGTCAGCCACATCTTTCTCACATCTAATGTAGAGTCGCTTTCAGACATGTGGAAAGTGGCCAAGCTCTTAAAACCCTCAGTGAGTGTGAAGGTAATTCAAAGGGTGCCACTGGAGTTCCTTTAACGAGAGAGAGAGATCACAGCTTAGCCACATACTGACTGTAGCCTATATTTAAGCAAAGGGTTTTCCCGTTGAAAATACATATCTTTTTATCGACTAGCCACTATAATCAGCTTAATACTTCCCGTTACACTGAAGAACGTGTGGCCCCACGGGCCTCCTCTCAACATTGCCTTCAGATCAAGCTGAATATGTTTAATTTATATAAAATTGTTCTCATAAGAACTTCACGGAATTTCCACTTACCCTATATTATGTTTCTCTTTCAAACTCTTTCAGTCAACACTTACTGAGTAACTGTTATGAATTTAACCAAAAGAAAACAAAGATGAATAAAGCATGATTTCTAACCCCAGATAAACTTATCTTCTATCAGGTTCACTAGACTGTGAGATCCTTGTGCACTTGAGTGTGATATATTTTACAAATGTATACACAGAAAACTTGAATGATTTTAAATTGTCAGTCACATAAAAAGTCAATGGCAAAGCTTGCCTAGAATCTTGAGTTATGTGTCAGTATCGTCTATAATCAAGAAATTTTAAAGCCTCCAATATGATATTTTCTTTTTTTTCCTAAGGAAGTAGAGTCAGCATCCTAGGAGTGCTATTCGACATTGAAATAATTCATAGCAGTCATAAATATGGCAGAAAGGTGAGAATTTACTCCAAAGAGGTAGTGGGGGAAAAGTCAGTTTTACTGAAGTAGGAAGAAACTGTTACGAATTATCTATTAAAATTTCTCCAAAAGGAAAGATAAGTATATTTGT
>CAUYMX010030244.1:0-21990 GCA_963573855.1 Lepilemur septentrionalis
TGCCTAATAATGCTATTGCTGGATCAAATGGTAATTCTATTTTTAGCTCTTTGAGGAATCTCCAAATTCTTTTCCCCAGAGGTTGCACTAATTTGCAGTCCCACCAGCAGTGTAAGAGTGTTCCTGCCTCTCCACATCCTCGCCAGCATTTGTTGTTTTGGGATTTTTTCATAGAGGCCAATTTCATTGGGGTTAGGTGGTGGTATCTCATTGTGCTTTTGATTTGCACTTCTCTAATGATTAGAGATGTTGGATTTTTTTTATATGTTTTTTGGCCATTATTCTGTCTTCTTTGGAAAAGTTTCCAAAAAAATCAAACAACCCCATTTATAAATGGGCAAAGGAGATGAAAAATATGCAATGGTTTTAAGTGAAACATATACTAAATGCTGGAAGTACAAATTAAGAAGATACAATAATAAAAGCGTTGGTCATGAACTTACTCATTATCTCCTTGACAATATATCTGCAGTGATAATACCATGTGATTAAGTGGAGTAACAGAGACATGTGCAAAGAATATAAGTTTCTAAGAAGGGGTGATTAATTCAGAATGGGGCAAGTATAGAGAGAAAGCCTTTGTGCCTGGGCCCATCCACTACCATGACCCCTGCCTGCTTTACCCACTTTGCCTCCAAGGACAGGGTCATTTAATTGTATTAGTTTTTATTGTTTCTGTAATAGATTACCACAAACATAGTGGCTAAAATAAGAAAAATGTATTATATTACAGTTCTTTATATTACAAGTCCAACACAGGTCTTGATAGGCTAAAATCAAGGTGTTGACGGGGCTGTGTCCATTTTTGTAGGACCTAGGGGAGAATCTGTTTTCTTGTTTTATTCCAGCTTCTAGAGGCTGTCCTCATTCCTTGCCTCATGGTCCCTTCGTCCATCTTTCAAAGCCAGCTTTGGGAGGAAAATCAAGTCGCTCCCACATTGTATCACTCTTCCTCTTCTTCTGCATCCCTCTTCCACTTTTAAGAACACTGGTGATTCCTTTGAACCCATCCAGATAATTCAGGATAATTCTCTTTTTTAACATCAGCTGATTAGTAGCCTTAGTTCTATATGCAGCTCATTTCCTTTTGTCACATAAGGTAACATAGTCACAGGTTCCAGGGATTAGGACCTACTTGGGCACTTTTCCCAAGGCAAGGGTATTCTTCTATCCACTACAATTACCACCTTATGAAATTCATTAGGCCAAATATTGTCGATAAGCTAAGTTTTTATGCCTTTAAATGCAAATATATCCTGATTCCTGATTCAGACTTGAGTCAGGCCTGCCCATACGGAGAAGCCCAGTTATTCTCTCGACTTTGTTCCATTGCAAGTGGATGGAAAATGGATTCATGGCTACACTTGGCGTCTTCTTTTCTTTTGCTCTGTTAGGCATACATGCCCCAGCAGTTCTCATGATTTTGATCTTGGGAGAGAAATCAGAATCACAACTCAGGACTAAAACCTCAGTTACATTCTTCAAATGCACAGTTATTGCTAAGTCTTGATTCAGATGTAAGACTCAAGCTCAGTTATTTATAAAATGGTAATTTGTGTCCCATTCTTCTATTGTTCCTCAAAAGTCCATTCTTTGGGAAACAGGGCATAACGGAACTCTGGCACTGAAGTTATATTAAGATGAATGGGAGGCCAATTTATGCTACACTTATGAATGAATCTACCATATTCTGTTCATTCTAAGAGGAAATTTGGAAGTTGATTTGAATTCTGGGGTCCGGTGAGAGAGAACCCATTGCCAGATTACTACCAGGGTCCAAAATTGATGCCATGGCAGAAAGTGAGTGGTTTCATGTCAACTAGAATTGAGCTGAGGCTACTTAAGTCAGCAGGTAGGGTCTCATAATTAGGGCTGAATTAATTACAGGTGCATCTGATTGTAGTGTGACTAAATGTGCAGTCTAGATACATTATGTTGGCTGCATACACATTCTAGCTTTCCTAAACATTATGAAAATAATCTGTTGATAAGACAAATTCAAGTTTGAGAAAATGGCACTTTGCTATGGGCCTTGATAATGTCCCAGAACAGGAGGGTAAATTTAATAAGTATATTTATTAGGATTTTAATGTTTGGTGTAAGGGAGTCTTTTTAGTGCAGGGGCTTAGTTAGAAAAAGATCATGATATAATAGTTTAGCATTTGTGAACACAGTGAGGCAAGGATTTTTGGAGAATGTGTTCAAAGAGTCTTTGGTATAAACTGCAGTTTCAGGATTTCTATTAAAGATTTGATGAGTATTTTAGGAAGTTTATGGAATATAAAATAAAAATATTTGTAGCTCTAACTTCTTGAGCAAGAGTCTGTTGGTATAAATAATAAAGTAATATTAAATAATAAATGTTAAATGTAATAAATAATATTAAATAATAAATAACAAAGTAATACTGATGAAAACAGTAGAAAAGCAATGCTATGTTCAATAAATAGTAAACTGTATGGAGGTTCTCTGTCCTCGTGATAAAGAAATTTTGCAGAAATGACAATTTTAGCATGCATGAAAGTCACTCAATAAATGATTGAATCAGGACAAAATCTCAGTATCTCAGATGCAAGATGATTTCTAATGATCACAAGATCATTGGTGTTTAATTTAGCACCAAATTCCTTGATTTGCATCCTAGATGTGAGGAAAGTTACTGTAGATTTCTAGGATATTAAATGGGATGAATATATTGGCATGAAATGAATCTGTGATACATGCCATCCAATATTTCCCAACTTTGTTAAAGGCAAATTTGGCCCATGTTTCTGGAAAGAGGCAGCTACAAGAAGTGATGTTATTCATTGGGAATCTTAATGATGAAGTATTAACTTTGGTGGAGAGAGGATTTTTCATCTTACCTGGAATAGTTTTGATCTAATGATTATGAAAAAGTCAATTCTCCACAATAAAATTAAGATCAGTAACAGTGTAAAATCTTTCAGCAATTACTGCTGCTTAAGTCTTTCAGGGACTGAAATCAGGAGTTGCACCAATGTATGTATCCAGGAAATGTTAATGTACTATGAAAAGATGTTCATAAGGTTGTTCCAGTTAAAGGTGAAATTTTTAAGGAGGTAAGGATTCCAGATTTTAATGAACATTAAATTGGACACTCTGAGATTGTGTGCCTAATTGCCTTTTTCTTCTAAAAATTTATATTTTTCCCTTATTCTTCATAGCCCACATGACTATAGTAAGAAAAGCTACAATATAATACAAACTACTTACTAAATGTTGGCTAGAATTGAATAATTGAATAATTGAATAATTTAGGGAAAGGAACGTGGCACAATTTTGGCAACTTAAAACTTGTCTCTGAGAATGTCAGACTTGGAATCAAGAAAACAAGGCTAAACTTTATCCATTTACTAAAGTTTAAAGATTAAAATAACATCCTTTTTAAAGCCTAGGGTAGCAAAAAGATATATCTTTGAAGTTAAAGGAGGGAAGTTAAAGAAAGAGGTATGAATAAAAAGATATAGCAATATTATATATCCAGGTAAGTGGTTCTCAGACTTGTTAAAATACAGATTTCTGGGCCCTACCTCCAGATTTTATTTAGTAGATCTGTGGCAGGGCTGAAGATTTAAAAATCTAACCAGTTCTCAGCTGATATTGATGCAGCTGGTCCAAAAACCACAATGATCTAGAACCACTGGTCTAGAGTAATGGGGAAAAAAAATCATATGTCACTTGTAAAATAGTATCTTAGGATAGGGCAAAAGTGTATGTGCTATCAGTAATCCACCCTGGTATCATTTCCTTCTTAGATTCACGAATTTAAATAGGTTCAGTGAAAGCAAAGTCAGTAAGAGTGATTTGAAGATAAAAAGAGATCTCAAGGAGGAAGGTTAGTGTGACTCTCAAGGTTGGAGTTATAAATAAGGTAAAAATGCAATATTTTTGCAACCTGATGGACTGGGAATTCAGTATATCAAGCTGCCACTAATTAAACTCCTAAGATAACTGCCAAATCTATACTTGGCTTGTCACCTCTGATTTAAAAGAAATGTCAATATGTTGAATATGGCAAAAGGGACATCGTTGCTAAAGTTCTCTAATAACAGTGTATTTGACAGTTATGGAATACCTGAAATGACAGTTTCTGGTAATAAATCTCTTGTGTTTGGAAGAATTTGAGGCCAGAGTTAAATATGACATATATATAACATATCACTTTTAAAAAAATGCTGTAATTTAGTGTATGTTTAAAAGAAATTACAATCTCCATGTCTTTACCAAACTAGAAATAAAAAGCATCAGCATCAAGGACATTGATGAGATACATTGAAATTTTCATAAGAATAATTGACTCTTATGGTTAAGGTATTTAGAATTCAATCCGAGCAATGTCTCTTTTCATTATGTAAAATTCATTTGACTAACAATATTTGAGTAATTCCATTTGGATTGGTTGAAGTAATTGCATAATGCTGAAATAAAGGTTGCATGCTCACACAAATGAACTAGAGAGATAAGTTCTGAGGGTTCTGTAGTTTTCAGTAAAGAAGGCACTATATATTTCTTAAAAGACTCTAAAAAATCACTCATGGGGGATCATCTATAACTGCATCCCATGATCCCATGCAAAATTTAACATGCCTTAAAACTAGCCTAAGTTCTTCCTTGCAGATTATATAAACCTTTATTAATACATCTGGAGACTTCCCTGGGCTTTTGCTACACATACTATGGTATAATTTAGAGAAGCAAAAAATACATCAACTTAGACATTAGAAAATCCCAGTTTATACCTTAAGTTTTAAACATAAATTGGGAACACTAATAACATAATTAGACTAATCTCAATGGGCACCTTCTTTTTTAAATTAGACAACATGACATCATTTGACAGTCCATATTATCTACATGTAATTCTCTAATTATTGACTGATTCTCCACTCTGAAGTTAACATGTTATTATGGTAGTTGGAATGGACAATGTTCACACACTTGGGAACATTTTATAAAAAACTTAGGAAAGAGATTCAAATAATAATATAATTAATACAAATAAACTATAAACATAGGAAAATACATAATTTCAGTATCCTTGATATTTCAAAAATTTCAAATTATGACAAAGTAAATTTTTTCCCCGATAAAACCCAATCATTTTTGAGGTAAAATTTACACAAAAATTTGTACAAATTATAGTTTACAATTTGACAAGATGTGAGAAATGTGAATATCCATGCACTTACTACCCCAATCAGGATATGGAACATTTGGCACACTCAGAAAGTTTGTTAATTTTGTTAAAACAATTTATCTTTTATAGATACTTAAAAAAATAAGAAAAATTCTTTTTTGTTACTCGCATTTTGTCATGCTCATTATTCCTAATAATTTTCATAGATTCACATTTCCATTTAATTATTTTCTTCCTGCCTGAAAAAAATGCCTTTTACTATTTTATCTTTGTAGTACAGGTCTGCTGGTGATGAATTCTTCTAGATGTTGTATTCCAGAAAATTATTTCATGTTTACTTTTGAAACATATTTTTACTAGGTATAAAATTCTAAGTTAACAGTTTTAAACTTCTAGTACTATAAAGATGTTGCTCCACCATTTTTTGGATTGCATTTTTTATGACCAGGAGTCTTTTGTCATTATTGTCTTTTATCCCCTGTATGTAATATGTCCTTTCTGGCTGTTTTTAAAATTGTCTTCTTCTCATTGGTTTGGAGCAATTTGATTATAATGTTTCTTTAAATGTAATTTTCTTATTTATTTTATTTATTTATTTTTGCATGAGATTTGGTTTATCGAGGTTCTTGGGCCTTTAAGTTTATAATTTTCAGCAAATTGGAAAAAAATTACCATTACTTCTCAGTCTTCCCTGCCCCCACCATTCTCCTCCTATGGATTCTGTTATTGTACACATATAGCAAGCCATTGGAGCTGTCTCATAGCTCACTGTTAATTTATTGCAGTGGGGTTTTTAAATATTTTTTCCCTATGTATGTTTTATTTTGGATAGTTTCCATTGTTATCACTTCAAGCTTACTTCTGCAGTGTATATTCTGCTGTAAATTATGTGCAGGGTATTTTTCACCTCAGACTTTTTTTCTTTTTCATTTCTAGAATATTAATTTAGGTCTTTTAATTTTTTTTAACTTCTTCCTTTAACATGCTCATACTTTCTTCTACCTGTTGAAATATATGGAGTATAGTTACAGTAAGATTTCCAATGTACTTGCTAATTCTAACATCTGTGTTATTTCTGGGCCTGCATCTTGTTGATCTTTCTATTTATAGTGAATCATATTTTATTGCTTCTTTGTATGCCTGGCAATTTTTGTTGGATGCCAGATATTGTGAATTCTATCATGTTTTGTGCGTATTTGTGTTCTATAAATTTCTGAGATTTATTTCAAGTCATACATAGTTAAGTCACTGGAAACAGTTTGATATTTCCAAATCTTGTTTTTAAGCTCAATTCAGAAAGCTGCTGGTCTAGATTTAAGTTTTTCACACTACTGAGGCCATGATTTACTGAGTACTCTGTCTAATGTTCAGTTTATTATAAGATTTCCTACATTTTGGTAGGTAAAAATACAAACTATTTGTATCTCTCTTTGAGCTCTGAGAATTTTTCTGCTTGTTCTTTTTTATTGTATACATTTAATGTTTACACCATGTTTTGATATACTTATCTTGATATAAATATGCAGAGTGAAGTCATTGTTACAGTTAAGCAACACACCTATCATCTCATACAGTTTTCCTTCCTTCCTTCTTTTCTAGTTGTCTTCCTTCCTCCTTCCCTCCCTTCATTTATTTCTTTCATTATTTCATTCTTTTTGATGGGCCTTACTCCAACCTTGGGTAGTTTCTTCACTTATATTTCTTCTCTGATTAATACTTAGCTGACTACTTGAGGGAGATCCTGTGTGGACCTTCAGTTTCTTCTGTGTATAACTGTCTTCTCCCCATGTGGCCCTCCCCTCTTGCATACTTTGTGCTACAAATTCTAGCTGGCCTCCCTGATACGCAATTCAAAATAGGGCTGGGTTTTGCTTCCTCCTCCATGCACTGAGGCTTAGAAACTCTTGTCAGGTAAGATGTTCAGGCAATTATAGGGCTATTTTGTTTGTTTCCTCTGTGTATTAATTTTCCCATGTTGCCTGTTGCCCAAAGTCTGAAAAAAGTTGTTTCATATATTTTGTCTGGGTCCTTAGTTGTTTAAGGCAGGAGTGTACATTCAGTCCATTTTACTCCATCTTGATCAGAAACTAAAGGTGCCATAGACCAATATAGAAAGTAAAAATATTTAACTTACAAATGCATAAAATATTCTTTATCATCAATGGAACATTTAAATGGAAACTACATTACTAAACTCCATTGCATGAGTTTTCTCTATAACTGAGATCAAACTGTGCAATTTTCTTTGTGCTTCTGCCCTAGTTATATAGTAACTGCCTATAAAGAAACCTAATTGCCAATAATCTCTGATCAATTTTTACATAAAGTAGATTAATGCTACAATAATAATGACTAGCTTTTTAAAAAGTATGTAACATACATACATACTATAACATACATACTATTGTGCTATCTCAATTTCCCTTTGGAAATATGGTGAAATGAATAAAGAACACAATGCTATAAGTATAGTAAGAGCTCAGTGAGGAAACATACTTCAATGTGAAATATTAATAAAAAGTTATATTTCTACTGGACCTAATATACTGATATTATTTATGAATATATTTCACAAACAGTCATAAACAGAGATATCTATTTAAGGAGAATGTTTTCTGAAAATTTACTTTATTTCATAAAATGGTAACTTTAATCCATATCAGAAAATTAATTTGCTCTAAAACTTCAACAAAGCTAAGTGAAGGACAAAATCTGACCCTGTGCTTCATAAAAGAATGGCATCTATAAAATATATACTAATGTGGAACTTGGGTCCTATGCAGATTTCAAAGTGTATGAATGAATTTTTTCTGAGAGATTAAGACAAAGAGATTTGTTTAAAGGCAAATTGAAAAAATGTAGTAAAATATATTTTAACGTATATTTTTGGTATCATAGAATTTAATTTATAAAGCTAATTAATTACTTTGAGAATATTCAGCTCAGACCAGCTGGCCCTGAGATAGAAGACCCCTTGATATGGACAAAAGACCCCTTCATTGGAAAGAAGGAAGGAAGCAAGGAAGGAAGGAAGGGAGGGAGGGAGCGAGGGAGGGAGGAAGGAAGGAAGGCAGGCAGGCACACTCCCGATAACCAAATTGGCTGTAACTATTCACTAACCCTGTATGGGAAATGATGTCATCTTATTAATCTTCCCCAGATCTTGTCCTATATAAGCAACCGTCAACCCTCCTTACTTCAAAGCACTGATCACATCCTTTTGGAATCTGTGTTATCCCAGGTGGCCATCCTCAAATTTTGTGCTTGAATAAACTCAATATTTAATCATAAAAAAAGAAAATATTCAAACCTAAATTAAAAAAATAAATACATATTTTGAATATTGACAATGTAAAATTCACTATTCTAGAATAGCTTCATTTCAAAAGTAAACTGGTTTCCCAGATCATACAAGCCTGGAGTTAAATATGGAATAATAGTCCCAGTCAAATTGATTTTCTGTATTTTTTTTTTTTTTTTTGCTGACAGTGGGTTGGCCAAAGAAAATACACTACTACTAAAATTAAATGTATTACAATATCAGCAGTCTCACTCATGATTTACTTCAGATACATGTTTACAGAAGCTACCTCAACCAGCTACTGAAGTGAAAGGAAGGAGGATACAAAAGAAGGATAAAAAAAAGGAAAGAGGAAAACATGGACTGGAAAGCATTCAAGAGCTGGTAATTCCTTTTGACTTATTCTTGTGTCTCTTTTCACAAATCTAATTCTATCTTCTCCTTTACCAAAATAGTTTTCTAGGGTTTTCTGTTCACATAGTATAACTACCCCAAATCCATATCTTTAAATGCCTTTAAGTTTCACCAGCAGAGAGAAGCTAATTGGTTGTCTCTGAACCCCAATTTATAATCCTTATAGCAAATCTGGATCTTGTATCCAATCCTGATTTAAGCAACTGGACAGAGTTGAAGAAATAGTAGTAATCTAGCCTGTGAATTGAGAGAGCTGGCAACCCTAAGGAAGGAGAAAGAAATTGTCAGAGAAAAGTTTTGTGATAAGGTAGACAGAACTGCCAAAACATGTCTATGTTATAGGAATTTCAATAAGGATCAAGCTGGTCAACCTACAAAAGTTACATAAAACAGCCATGCAGAATCCTAAATAAGAGGGAAAACATAACCACCGAAAGTTTTCACAACGGATCCTACTTATTTTATCTATTCTCACTACACTCCAGTGTGAACCCTCTGTTTAACCTCATCTTTTGACTGTTTGATTCTTGCTTGATTTACGATTTCTATTTCCCCTATATCCCTCTTTATAATTCTGTAAGAATTTTACTTGCATTTCTATATTATTCTAAAGCTACTAAATTTCCATGAAGCTATTTTACAAATTATAATCCATGTTGCACGTGGTCAACTATGTGTGGTGGTATTGTTATTATTTTTCTCCTGTAATAGTGCTGCTTCTCTAGTTTTCTTGAGAGTAGAGATTATACCTTACATTTTATTTATTCCCTATAGTTGCTCAAATATAGTGAATACTCCTTATAAAATTGTTTTATCCCTAATCCAGGCAAATTTGCTTCAAGCAATATTTATTTAACCATATATGTAAGAATACATGATAAACCACATGAAAACCAGGACCCAGAAGGTATGAGAAATATCCCTGTCTCTCATATTAATATTTCTCCGATTTTAGATATCTAAATGCATAAATAACTAACAATGTAACATACAGAAAAACTCACTTTTCCAAAGTCAATTTGATTAAACAACTCAATTGAGGGCACAATTTGCAAAGAGGAAAGTGTGAATTTCAAATGCTACCTTGAAATAATTCCCTTTATCCACAAACTCAGGCATCACACTCTTAATTAGGCATGATGTTTTTTTTTATTTTTGCACCAAGTTCAAATGTAAAGTCATTCCTAACTTTAGTTAATAATTTATGCATACACATATTTCAAGAATTTTGAAAGCTTAATTTCAGGCTAATATATGAAATTAGAGATTTAATATTAAACCTTACCAGCTCAAACTTTTAAATGAGGGGATAAAATGCATTGATAACATTTGCTAAAGCTTGGTCTATATAAAGAAATGTAGTCAACCTCTTTATATCTTAATGCAGGACCAAAGTTTGGTTGGTTGATTCTCTCAAGATTCTGCCCTTACTCCTGACATCTGCAACTGCCAAAAGCTGAGCAGACCTTTGTGGACTTCAATTATAGAGCTAGTTACTGATTACTAAAAGATAAGTGAAATTGCTATAACTCTATAGAGTTAACACATACATAATATAAGAGTCCATCCCTTGTGACCAACTTAAAAACTGGTATGGACTGAATTGTGTCCCCCAAAATTAATACATTGAAGCCCTAACACCCAATATGACTATATTTGGAGATAGAAGGTTTAAGGAGGTAATTAAGGTAAATGAGGTGATAAAGTTTTAGTCTTCATCCTATGGGATTGGTTGCTTTACAAGAGAAAAGGAGAAAGAGATGTCTTTTTCCTCTATGTGAGAACACAGCCAGAAGGCAGCCATTTGCAAGCCAGGAAAAGAACTTCACCAGAACCCTACCATGCCTGCAACCTGATCTGGGATTTTTCAGCCTCTAGAATTGTGGGAAATACATTTCTGTTGTTTAAGTATTTTTTTATGACAGTCGGACCTAACTAATACAATGTCTGACCATGATGCTTTGAATTTGAGTACACTATAATAAAATCATAACAATTATAATGCCATGAGTATGGGAGGTAGAGAGAGAGAGAGGTGAAATGAGATAAACACAACAAAAAGGTTTTTGTGGAAAAAAAATTAAGGTGGGAAAAGAATAAAATAAGAATGGAGCAAAAGTGTAAATTACTTATAATATTTAATGAAAATAAGTTTGTATCAAGCTATGATATTACTGCAAATATGAATGAAAATGCCTGTGGGCTATTTTTACAATAATTACAAAACAAAAATGAGCCTTACCATAAGAATTTGTCCTAAGTAAAGTTAGATACTCCATTATTAGTCTTTCATAGTCCTGGCAAAGGACTATAAAGCTTTCTTCAAAATAATTCCAATGATAAAATTTAGAAACTCCATGTCTAATCCTGAACTACTTTAATTCTAATCCCACAAATAGCATTATCTTCTGTAGACCATATGCTCCTTTCAAAATAATTTTTTAAATGTGAAAATACTATATAATCTGAGCTAAAAATGCTTGTTGGACTGAATTAATTTTGTTTTTACCTCTTTTTAATGGAATTTAATGAAGAAAATTATCTTTTAGATATTAAGGTGTATCTGTTAATATAGTCAACTATCAGAAGGTCAAAGTCCAGAGATCAGTTCATAGAACTGATAGTGATTCTATCACCCATAGTGATTCAAAGGGTGGTGGGGGGATTAAAAAATAGGCCCAAAAGGCTTCTGTTTATTTTGTTTTATTTTAGTGTGGTAAGAACACTTAACATGAGATCTATCCTCTTAACATATTTTTAACTTTACATAATCATTGACTCTAGGAAAAAAGTCTTGCAGCAGATCTCAAGAATTTATTATCTTGCTTGATTTAAACTTTATGCTCATTAATTACTAAGTCTTCAATTTCCCTTGCCCTCAGCTCCTGATAACCACTGTTCTGCTGTTTGATTCTATGAATTTGATTATTTTGGATAATTCATGTAAATGGAATCATGCAGTATTTATCTTTCTGTGACTATCTTATTTCACTTAGCATAGTATGCTTACGTTTCAACCATGTCTCAAATTGAGAATGTCCTTCTTTTTTAAGGCTGAATAGTATTTTATTGTATGTGTATACTACATTTTTGTCATCCATTTATCTACAAATAGACATATAGACTAAATAGACATTTGTTTCACATCTCGGCTATTGTGGATAGTGCTGCAATGAACATAGAAGTTCATATCTCTTCAAGACCCTGATTTCAGTTATTTTAGATAAATAACCAGAAATTGGATTGCTGGATCATGTGGTAGTTCTATATTTTTAATTTCTTGGGGACCTTCCATATTCTTTTCCATGGCAGCGGCACCATTTTGTATGCGCCAATGTGCAAAGGTTCAAATTTCTCCACGTTTTTATCAATAGCTGTTTTTTGTTTTTATTTTTTAATAACCATCTAACAAGTGTGAGGTAATATCTCATTGTGGTTTTAATTTGAACTTCCCTGATGATTGTAATGTTGAACACAATAGAGAGCCCAGGAATAAACCCATGCACAGATGGCTAACTCATCTTTGACAAGGGAGCTAAGAAGACACAATCGGGAAGAAATAGTCTCTTTAACAAAGAGTGCTCAGAAAACTGAATATCCATGCGTAAAAGAATGAAATCGGACCATTGTTTATTTTACATAGTACACAAAAATGAACTGAAAATAGATTAAATATTTAAATATAATTCCTGAGATTCTAAAACTTTTAGAATAAAATGTAGAGAAGTAAACCATGATGTTTTGATATACATATACATTATAGAATGGCTCAATCAAGCTAATTAACATATGTATTACCTCATATACTTTTTTTGTGCTGAGAATACTTAAAATCTACTCTTTTAGAAATTTTCAAGCATGCAGCACATTATTATTAACTATAGTCACCGTATTGAATAGATCTCTTTAATTTATTCCTCTTATGTAACTGAAATATTGTAACCTCTGAAAAACATCTCCCCAGTCTTCCTCCAGCCATAAATATATACAGCTTTTGTCAATTAAAAAAAAAAAGGAATACAGGTTCAAGTTGAGAGTAAATGTTTAAAATTTTGTAACAAAGAAAAAGAAAAGAAAATATGGGGGAACCTTCATGACACTGGATTTGGCAATGATTTTGTGAACGTGACAAAAAGTGCAGGCAACAAAAATAAACAAATGGGAATATATCAAACTAAAAAACTTCTACACAGCAAAGAAAACAATCAACAGAATGAAAAGACAACCTACAGAATGGGGGGAAATATTTGCAAACCATATACAGAAGGTCCTCAATTTACAATGTTTCTAATTATGAGTTTTTGACTTTATGATGCTACTAAACCCTTACCCATTCAGTAGAAATCATACTTAGAAGTCCCATATAACCATTCCATTTTTCACTTTCAGTATAGTATTCAACAAATTACATGAGATATTCAAATCTTTGTTATAAAATATGCTTTGTGTTAGATGATTTTGCCCAACGACAGGCTAATATTATGGTTCTGAGCACATTTAGGGTATATCAGGCTAAACCGTGATGCTTGGTAGATTAGGTAACTAAATGCATTTTGACTCAAGATATTTTCAGCTTATGATGGGTTTGTCAGGATGTAAACCCACATAAGTCGAGGAGCATCTGTATCTAATACAGAGTTAATCTCCAAATTCTATAAGGAACTCCTACAAGGAAATAGTAAAGAAATAACAACAAAAAACCATAAAACTTGATTGGAAAATAGGCTAAGTGCTGGAACAGACATTTCAACAAAGGAGACATACAAATAGCCCAACAGGTGTAGGAGCCTTCTATTTTGAAGATAGGAAATATAAGACTTAACAATGGTATTTTTCTGATGAAGAAATGGCTTTGAATATGTTTTAAAACAATGAGTTCTTTAGTCACTTAATGGTGACTATATTCTTCAGAGTCACATGACCAAATATTTTTGATGCTGTCCCAATCATGAGAGTTACAGAAAAAGGTTGGAAATGCTAAGGTTTAGAAATATTATCAAATATCTATATCAACGGTATCAATTCTTAACCAGAATGTAATTTTATATAATATTTGAGGCTGAAAAGAAACATGTAAGATTCATAATCTTAGAACCATGGAAGAGAAAAATGAATTGTGGCCACAACTGAGAAGATAAGGACAGAAGAGAGGAAGTATGTAGAAAAGGTTGATTGTGGGTTATTGTTAAAAGATTTTTTTTACAATCAGAACTGTTCAAATATGGACTGAACAACATAGACTGGTAGTCAGCTTGTAACTAGTAGAGCTCATATTGTGGCTAGGACTTAAAACTCCATGAATATTTATTGAAACAAAATATGGTTGAATGGATTAATGGATGAGTTTAAGAATTTTTCATAGGAAGGCAGTTTATATAATGGGAGGAGGGTAGGCTAAGAAAATACTTTAAATTCCCATCCTAGCATATTCTACAACTCAGCGATTTTTAAAACCCCTGTTAGAAAGACATAGATTTGCCTTCTGATCCTGTCATTATACAGCCCTGTAACCTGGACAAAGTCTTCAGAAATGGAGAGTATGGTTTCGTATTTCTAAAAGTGAATGGAATACCTACATTCAATAGTTGTTGGGAGAGTAAATGATGTAAGGGTGTGTCACCGTCCTCAAGACACTGAATCTGGGAGATTCAATGGAAGGACTCATAGGACTTAGCATATAACTTTACTCATGGCAAGATTTATTACAGTGATTTAATAAGTATACATGGCCAGATCATAAGGGAAAAGACACTGGTGCAGTCTGGGAGAAGCCATAACCAGGTTTCCTTATGCTGCCTCCCTCCCGTAAGAGATCACACAGAATACGCAGTTCCCCAGCAACAAAAGCATAGCAACATGTGTATATGTCTGCCCAGGGAAACTCATTAGAGATTCAGTGTCCAAGGTTTTTATCAGGGGTGCAGTAGGCACCCTCTACCTAGCACATACCAGAATTCCAGACTCCCAGAAGCAAAGCAGATATTCAGCAAAAACCACATTGTGTGCATGAACAATCTGGTCACAATGAGCCACTCTTATCAGATAGGGAATGGTGACAACACTCCTAAAATCTTAGCTCTCTGATACCAGGAAATGGCTAGCTTTGCTAGCAGGCATTTTAAAAGATAACAGTTTCAGGTCTGCTATGTTTTTTCTGCACAAGGTACAAGGCAGATTTCAGGATTCTGAATAGAATACATTTGTAGTAAGTTTCTTCCTACCTTCCCCAACTCTCAACTCATTCATGCTCAGCTCCAGCAGAACCACAGTTCAGCCAGTTCACACGGCCACTACCCCCACCCTGAAAACATTATTGTGTCTGTACTTGATACCCTAGAATAATGCCGCTGTCCTATTACCACTAAAATGGATTTAGAAACCTAAGGCCTTCTTTGTATCATTAGCCCCAAATCAAAATCTTAGGTTGTGTTTCTGTGCCCTAATTTCAAGGAAGGCTGTGTAAGTATTTGCCATTTTCTGATTTTATGTAGAGATGTGGTTAAATTTTACTGACAAAACGAATAAAGCATATTATTCTCATCCAAATATAGGCAAATTATCTCTGATGTAGAGCCCCACACAAAGTTATGTTCATTGCAATGGCTTTCTGATCCTAGATTCCCGATCCATGGAAAGTATAGACAGTAAATTTCAGCATTTGGATTCTTTATGTGGGATCTCATAGTCAAAGAATTGGTTGCCTGCATGCTTACCTGACACTGTGAGAAAGACCTTGCTTTCAACCTCATTCAAAGTGTTGGCAGGTATCTTTTCAGTTGTAAGAGAAAGCTCTCTGCATATAAGGACTCACGTAGTTGGTAAGGTTCATCCTGACAATTTCCTTAATCTGAAGGTTAACTGATTAATATTTTTAACTGCATCCGCAATATACTTTTGCCCTGATCATGGGAGTAACACCAGATGGAAAGGTGTCATGTGGTCATCTCAGAGTTCTGCCTAGCATAGTTACTAATCAATGCTTTAGCATACCTGTATCTCTGAATATAATAGTACCCATATTAAAGATTCATAGGCTTATATCTTCAGATGCTAAATGTAGGCTTGTATATAAATCTGTAATTTTTATTAATTATTCCTTCTTAAAAGTGCCTTGATATTTTCTCTCTACTCCATGTCTCTGCATTATAGTTTCGCAAAACAATAGATTCAGTAAGAAGCTATTTATTGGAAATAAGTCAAAAAGTGTGCTTAAACTATATGGTGAAATGACCACTTTCAACTTCAATCTCAGCATAGGATACACGACAGAAACAAGACTGGTGACAACCAACCTATCAGGGCAGATGAATCCATCATAAAATGGGATAAATGTGTCCATTAAAATAACTGCATAAACTAAATTGTGATTTATTCCCTATCTCTATACAGTGAATTAGATACATACACATTCTCATATTTTTTAAAGTCAAAATGTGTTAATTTTTTCATCCATTACAACAATCCAATAGTATCTTTTAGCACAATGTCTTCAGAAAAGAACTTACTGGGAGAAAACAATACCAATTGCTTGGGTGAGAGTTACCTTAGAGCACTTGAAAGACGTGAATATTCAAGACAGCCTTGCATTTTCTGAATAGAAAATGAATGATGAAGGCAATTAAGGAAAGGCATATTTATTCTACTATCAGGAAACAATTTTTAGATGTTTGATATATTAGAAGGCTATACTATTTCTCAAAGGAAATAACTGAAAATCATTTTCTCCATTCACTTAAGATATGAAAATATACATTACAGAATATTCTTTTAATTCTCACATGTATATATGAGAAATAATTACATTGAAACCTAGCAAAGACAAATACAATTTTTAGAATTAGACTGATGTTTTTGTTGTTCAGTCCCTTATAGATCATCACTATTATTTATTCTTGGTTGTGCTAGAGAAAAGATGGAATATAATTCTATTGAAGCATAATATCAGTGTACTTTCCCTTTATTTTTCCAATAATAATTTGGATAAGAAAGTAAAAGCAATTTTGCTTCAAATTTAGTTAAAAGCTGATACTATCCACCAGCAATAAGCCCTTCTTGTTCTCAGAATTTGGTTTCTAAATTCTTTCTCCTGTAAAAAGAACCAGAGCTCCCTGGAGAAATGACTGATTCCAGATCTATCTGAGGGCAGAGAAGGTAAAGGACAGAATTTTCATGCCAGAAAGGAATAAATATATATACACACACATCCAGCTATCTATCTATCTATCTATCTATCTATCTATCTATCTATCTATCTATCTATCTATCATCTATTAGTATAAAGAAAGGAAAGAAGGTAAGAAGGAAGGAGAGAAAGAAAAAGGAACCAAAGAAAAATAAAACATCCTTTGCATAGAAGAAATGCTGGAATTTGAAAAAACAATTACCATTTTGCAGCTATAATAGTAATAATAATTTTAGGCAAGAATCATCAATTATATTAACCTTACTGGTTGGAATTATCACATAGTTTCAAAGAATCTCTTTATGAATTACTTATTAATTACAAAAGACGAATAATTTTATAGCTCCACAGGAGTTAATGTAGTGAGGTCCCTAAAAGCAAGTACTTTATAGTAGGGAAATACGGAGAGCTTTACCTGAATCCTGTGATCAGAGTTAACATCCCCTATAATGGTACAAATTTGTATGATATGACTCCAGATATGGTACCTGACAGAAACAGGGAGCCATGCTTTTGGCATTCCTGCCAAAAATACATATCTTAAATATAATCATGGGAAGCATCAGGCAAATCCAAAATAAGGGGTATTCTACAAAATAACTTGCATGCATGCTTCAAAAAATAAGATAAGCAAAGGCTGAGCAACTCTTCCAGGTGTAAAGTTTTTAAAGTGACACGAAAACTAAATGTAACTAATGTAATGATCCTGGGTTAGACTCTGGACCAGGAAAAAAAATCTAATAAAAAGAAAAGATAAAATTTGAATAAGGACTATAGGTAGTATATAAATGTTAAATTTGATAATTTTAATGATTATATGATTATTCTCTAAGAGAATATTCTTATTCTTAGGAAATAAACACTGAAGAATTTATTGGTGAAGTGCCACAATGTCTGCAACCTAGTCTCGTATGATTCAGAAGTAATATAACACACACACACACACACACACACACACACACACACACAGATTCCTTGCAACTCTTTTGTAAGGTTGAGATTATTCTAAAATTTTAAAAACATATTTTAAAAGTTTACCCAAACATTAAAACAAAGAAGATTAGTAACAAAAGATTCCTAATTTTTGTAGACAAAATAATAAAGATTTATCTCCCACCCTAACTATACATTCACTGTGGATTAACTGCAGACTCTGCTCCATGTAATTACCCCATGTCATTTGAACTATGTTGAAGTTACCATGGCGAGGAATCGGAAGATGTGTTGGAACAAACACTCAATCTTAAAGCTTCCATCTGGAAATGACATTTGTAAATAGCTGTTTACAATTCATTGGCCAAACTTGGCAGGAAAGTGTTATCCTACCATTTGTACCTTTTAAAAGTGGATTTAAATTTTTCCATTTAATTTTTTTTATTTTATTTCAAGAAAATATGAGAGTACAAACTTTTTGATCACATTTTATATCTTTGCCTCTCCCTAGCAAGGGAGAGAGGTATACCCCGCCCCTCCACAATGCTCATCACATCCCTCAGATGAGGGTCTACCCCCGCAAACCCCGAATCCCTGGTGGACACCACCACCATTTGAGCACCGCAGTGTTCATCAGTCAGTACCAATTTGATGGTGAGTACATGTGGAGCCCATTCTTCTGATCTTGTGACACTTTACTTTGGATAATGGGTCTAAGCTTAAGCCAGGATAATATAAGCGGTGCTAGCTCATTTAATTTTTTTTAATGTGGTTAGTGTTACATGATTGAAGAGCAAAACAACCAGATAGAATTAACACATATATTAGGCTTAAGAACTTATTTGTAAAATATTAGAAAAATAACTGTTCAATATCTGAAAAAGTAAAATCAAGTTTTTATTAGTGCATTTCTTTTAGCCAATTGAATACTTATACTTAATGTATCTTCAGTTTGAATTATTTCAAAATTATTTTTCTCTACTTTCATGTTTATTTATGAGTCATCAAAATTATAATAATTAACATATGCTTTCTAAAAGCTTTTATGATGATTTTTCAAACATCAACTAGATCTACATTTTAAAACACAGAGACTGACACATGAGCACCACAGGAGACAATGTAGTGAGGTCCTTAAAAGCAAGTACTTTAGAGCTGCCGTCCCCAACGCCCGGTCTGGCCCGCAGACCAGTACCCGTCCATGACCTGTTAGGAACCAGGTCAAACAGCAGGTGAGCAGCAGGGGAAGGAGAAAGTTTCATCTGTATTTACAGCCTCTCCCCATCACTCACATCAGCACCTGAGTTCTACCTCCTGTCAGATCAGCAGTGGCATTAGATTCCACATTATGGGGAGTTGCCCAATTATTGCATTATATTTTATAATATAATAATAATAGAAATAAATTGCACAATAAATGTAATGCACTTGAATCATCCTGAAACCATCTCCCCTGCCCCCACCAGTATGTGGAAAAATTGTCTTCCATGAAACCAGTCCCTGGTGCCAAAAAGTTTGGGGACCACTGTTTTAGAGTCCTCAGTTTCAATTTGAGCTCCATCACTCAGTAGCTCTATTACCTTGGGTTAGTTCCTTACACTATCTGTGCCTCCATTTTATCATTTATGCTGTTATTTATGCTAAATGGCATTAATTATTATACTCAACTCAGAGATTTATTATGTCCATAAAATGAACTAACATTTATAAAAGGCCTTGAAGAGTATCTGGCACATGGAAAGCTCTAAATAAGTATTTATTGAATAAAATTGTCTTCTAGGGCTATTTTGAAATTAAGTAATAAAGGGAAATAGCATTAGTGTTATGATGTCATGGCAGTGTAGACTCAAAATTTGTAGGTCTACATGGCAAGACCTTGTGAAATTAACATTTATTTGTGTTGGCTTTTCTTATCTGTGTAAGGGGCAGGATAATCACTGACCTTCCTATTCCAGACAGTGATTATGGAACTTAATTAAGATAAAGGCTATGAATATGTTTTAAATAAAAAATAAAAGCACTATATGCCTTTCAATACAATATTTGGAAAAACTAGGTGGGTACCCCATGAGTGAAACACATTGATGTATGAAAACATGCTTCAGATATTTGGATTCACTAATTGAACAGAAATTAGATCATAATAGGTTATGATAATAGGTTAAAGCAGCAATTGGCAAACATTTTCTGTACAAGGCCAGATAGTAAATATTTTAGAATTTTCCACATACAATGGGCTTAACTCAACTATTGTAGTTGAGGAAAGGAATCACAGACAGTATTTAACCAAATAGATATGGCTGTGTTCTAATAAAACTTTGCAAAATTATGCCTGCTTGAGTTTAGAGGATAAACTCTGGAGATTGGCTGGACCTTGATCCTAGCTTTGTCGTTTAATGAGTGGATGACTTTGGGGAAGTTACTTAGCAAGTCTGTGGCTGCACTTCCTCCTCTGAAAAAAAAAAAAGAATTAGGGTTGCTGTGGGCATTAAAATGACTTAAATAGGCACAACACTTACTTGAATTATGATATATATAACAATCCTATACAGATGTATGTTATTGGGATATTGGGTGTGCACAGTTAGAACTTTAGAAGACTATACATATAATCTGACATCCACATTGATGTTTTAGAAATCATGTTGTCTCACAACCTAGTCCTTGGAGTTTGTAGCATAATTATTTATATGAAATAATACCCAGATTAATTAATTCAAATAAATTATTTAGCCAAAGTAAATTATTAAGTTAATCATTATAGGTTATTGCCAATTTTAAGTGAGTCAATGTATGTGAAAGTTATCAGGTTGCTAAGGAAACATAAAGTATACCTAGTTATTGTTTTCTTATATGACATAAAGAAGATGTAATATAGTGGAATATACACACACACAGTATTTATAATCAAAGAACCAATGTTTGATTTTGGCTCTGGACTTACTACCCTTGTTAAACTTAAAAATTACGTCTTCTTTCCCTTTCCTGTTATCTATGGTGAAAGCACTTAATGTACAAGTTTGCTGTGAAATGAAAATGAAAATGTGTGAAAGCACTTCTTGAACTGATTTAAAAATATTACTTACTACTACTTGACTGAGAAGTTTGTTTCTTGCAAATCTTAACTCAATCTGTGTGTTTAAACACTGTATGTTTACTGCAAACGTAATCAAGTCCTTGCATTCACAAGAAGAGTGTTTTATTAGGGACAAAAGCTTCACATATTAAATAGGTAGTGAATTTATAAAAGTAAAAATGTGTCCTGTGAGTTTGACAAGAAGGCATTGTAGAGTATTATGGAAGTGAGAGAAAAGTGAAAAATAAAACTGATAGGAAAGTTTAACAAGGAAAGGGTTAACGAAGAGGAAACCTGACCTGGGTTTTGAGGAATGATTGAAAATTGAAGGCCAGTGATTTCCAATCCTGAGGGTCAATTAAATCTCTCCCAGAGCTTAAAAAAATATCAAAGATTGGGATCTATTTCAGATTCCAATTGAGTTTTTTAAAAGTTCTCCAGTTATCACAAGTATTTATCTAACTTGAAAAACACTGAATAACAAGCTCCAAGTTGCTGCTGCCGCTGCTTTACCTGAGAGCTTGTTAAAAATGCAGAATCACTGCATCTAAATTCATAAGGTATATTGGTCTATAGCTTTCTTTTTTTGTTGTGTCTTTTCCAATCAGGGGTTCACGAAGTCCCCAGTAAAGATAGGGTCCTGGGGCAGAATGTATTGTAAGAGATGAAAGAAACACAGACAGAGAAATAATATTTAAGAGAGAGGGGAAATCAGGGGACCACCAGCACTCCAGCGCCAAGGTGTCAGTGACTGAAACCCAGCACTTGCTTTTTATTCTCTTTGTCATGCTGCAAAATACAATGATCTCATGTGAAAAAAATCACAGGATACAATGATCAAAGGTCTCGGGGCTCCCCCCAAAATCACATGGTGTCCTAGCTAATCACCTTCTCTTTTTCAGAAGTGAAAAACATATAATTCTTCA
>CAUYMX010030245.1:0-19883 GCA_963573855.1 Lepilemur septentrionalis
GTGGGCTTATCATGCTGGGAGCCACTGGTCTTTTTAAACATTGACCATGACTAAGGAGAAGACAGTTTCAAGGTGGGATTGAAAACTTTATGACTGAGCAGGGCTCCACTTCAGCAGTCGGAAGACCCCATCCCTGATCTGGCTAGCAGGAGCTAGCCAGTAATTGAGAATTCAAGAGAGAAGAGAGATTAAACCAAAAATGCAGGAAAGGGGATAGTAGAGGGAGAGAGATGAAGAAAAAACAATGAGATCAAGAACCAGAAATAGACATAGGAGAAGAAAAGAGCAGAGGAAGAGAAAAGTCCTTTCTCAAAAGAGCTTCTAGTATAATGGGATATGACTGTGTTCTGTTTGCTAATTGAAATGGACAGTGGAACCAACTGGACCGTCTAGAAATGGCCTATTTGCACCAATAACCGTAAGCTGCAATACTCCTTTAGAATCCCTAGCATCAGTTACCCATACCCAGAGATCACAGGAGACTGTTTTGGGGAGAAAGGCAGGAAAGAAAACGGTAAGGTTTCCTAACATGATCTGTAAGAAGGAACTGCCTTTTTCCTATCCCAGTGTCAACTGTAGCTGTTACTCTGTTATTGAGAAAATCTTGTCCCTTTCTGTCTTCTCATCCTTTCCCCCATGTATTTCCTGTTTTCCCTTCTGTGATACCTCCCCCTCCCTGAATTTCCACCATCTCATCCCCAGCGGATATTTCAGTGTTTGTGGTGGCTGAGGGGTCAGGGACAGAGAAGTCAGTGTGAGGGGACCTTGTGAAATGGTGTATATAAAACTGTTCCACTTGATAAATGAGCACACTGTGTATTTGGCTGAGCATGTGATTGTGTCTGTGTATGTTGCTGTGCAAAATGCATGAGCAAGGCTGTACTGAGACACAGGTACATACATTTATGTAAGACATTGTTTTTGTGGTGTCCATGCTTCAGTGCCCTTTCTCTGGTGTGGAGAAAATCCAGTTGTGAATGGGATGGCCCTACTTTCTTTCCCCCTCTTTTCTTCCACCTCAGCCTTTTAATAATTGAATCATGTTTTCTCAGCCCCTGAACTGCTGGGTTTACTCCATTCTTGCTCTGGGGACTACATAGCACAATGACTATAGCTCCTCTGTCTCTGCCCCATTTGCACAGATGAGGAAATAAAGTTGGAAGAGTATGTGCCGAGCATGTGTGTGTGGATTCCAAGAGAGTGATCAGGGTTGAAGTGAGGGCCTTTGGGTACTCACTTCTGTATCTCCACTAATATTTGAGTTAGATCTCACAAAGAAACAACAAAAACCAACCAACCAAACAACAACAACAACAAAAAAAACAGGATAAGATTGTAGGGCACTGGGAGATGATGCAGGGCAGGAGAGAGGTTTCCATCATCATGTTCAAAGGAGTGCCTCCTACTTCCATCTGATTCATTGATGTCTAGGCTGGGGGTGGGGGCATGGCTGTAGAACCCTTTCCAAGGTGAAGGTGACTGGCCAGAGATTCTTACAGGTTTCTACTCTCATCTGCAAACCCTCTTCTGCCTATACTTTAGTGTTACTTCTGATTCATCTGCCTCCTGAGATTAGGCAAGGAGAGACTCCCAGCCTCCCTCCTCCAGAACAACAACTCTACTTCATGCCTTGTGCCCCTCTACTTTGTTTTGGATTATTTTGGTATTTGGTATAAGAAAGGTCCTACATAAAATATGTAAGAATAGGAGCCCCAGTGCCAGGAACAAGGCTGTCTCATGAGGAAAGGAGAAAGTTCTTTATCTTGGAGGTACTCACGAGCATCTGGAAGCTACCTGCCAAAGATTCGGCACTCACAGATGGAAGACCGAGGGCAGCCCGATTGAAATCCTAGCTTTACAACTCACCAGCTGTGTGATCTCAGTCAAGTAAACTCTTTCAACCTGCTTTCCTATCTGTGGCCTGGAGGGTTGACTCCTACTTCATAGGCTACTGTGGCGATTACTATTGGAGATATATATCTGAAGAGCCAATTACACTACATGACACAAAGCAGTGGTCAAAAAGTGTGATTCATCTATAAATCCCTTTAATCTGAAGTAATTTAATTTTCTCAGTGAGAAAATTATCTTAGTAGCAGTCAGGTCTTTGGTTTGTCCTCAGTGTGCCTATTACAGCGTTGAATATACAGACAGACTTACCAGGTCTGGGGCAAGGAGTAGTATTGATGTCTCAGGTCCTGTCTCAGGTTCCCTTAGAGTATGGGAAGTAAAAGAGCTGGAATATTTATCTTGTTACTAGAGCCATAGCTGAGTAGTTATTCCATGGGGATGAAGACACTAAAAAGTCCCCTGGGATGCTGGAGGGAGGCAGCAAATTGAAATTAGAAAATATGGGCCTTGATGGGAGAGGGGAGGATAGGACCATGAAGATCTATCCTGAGAGTTGTGTGTGGAGAGGTGAGAAGGTCCTTGAGCACAGATAATTTGAAAGGCTTTTTGGCATAGAAATGTATTATAGAATATTTTACTAATTTTATTTTTTCTGTTGCCTCCCCTTCTTCTATCCTAAATATTTGCTTCTCAGTGTTTCTTTTGGATAGGCTACTTATGAATGTTAGTTCTTTGTCTATGAAGTGGGGAAGCAGTGAAGATTAAGTTAGATGATATAAAGCAAAATATTTAACAGTTCTTAGAAGAAATATTTTCAACTTTTTCCATTCAGTAGGGTGTTGGCTGCGGGTTTGTTATGTGGCCTTTATTATTTTGAGGTATGTTTCTTCTATGCCTAGTTGAGAGGTTTTATTATAAAGGGATGATGAATTTTATAAAATGTATTTTGTGTTGAGATGCTATTTTTGTTCTTAACTGTTTATGTAATATATCCCATTTATTGATTTGCATATGTTGAATCATACTTGCATCCCTGGGATAAAACCCATTTGATCATGGCGTATTATCTTTTTGATGTGCTGTTAGATTTGATTTGCCAGTATTCAGGATTTTTCCATCTATGTTCATCAGGGATATCAGTCTAGTTTTTTTTGTTGTGTCCTTGTCTAGTTTTGGTATCAGGGTGACATTGGTCTCAGGCTGAGTTAGGGAGAATTCCTTCTTTGATTTTTTTGAACAGTTTCAGGAGGATTGGCATTTGTTGTTTGTACATTTGGTAGAATTCAGCTGTGAATCCCATCTTGTCTTGGGCTTTTCTTTGTTGAGAAATTTTTTAATTACTGCTCAGTTTCACTACTTGTTATCTGTTCAGGTTTTCTATTTCTTCGTGGTTCAATCTTAGGATATTGTATGTTTCTAGGAATTTATCCGTTTCTTCTATATTTTCTAGTTTGTGAGCATATAGTTGTTCATAGTGGTCTCTGATCATTCTATTTAACATAGTACTGAAAGTCATAGCCAGAGCAATCAGGCAAGAGAAGAAATAAAAGACATCCAAACTGGAAAAGAAATAAAATTATCCTTATTTGTTGATGATATGATCTTATATACAGAAAACACTAAAGACTCCACCAAAAACATATTAGATTTGATAAATGAATTCAGTAAAGTTTCAGGATACAAAAAACATAAAAATCAGTAGCATTTTATATACCAATAACAATCTAGTTGAAAACCAAACCAAGAAGGTAATCTCATTTACAATACTTACAAAGGAGACACTTAGGAATACATTTAATGAAAGATGAAAAAGCTCACGGAAATCTGCAAAACGCTGATGAAAGAAATTGTAAATGGCACAAATGGAGAAGCATTTCATGCTCACAGATCAGAAGAATTAATATCATTAAAATGACCATATTGCCCAAGCAATCTACAGGTTCAATTCAATCCCTACTAAAATACCAATTTTTTTTCAGAATTAAAACAATCCTAAAATTTACATGGAAGCAAAAAAGAACCCAAATAGCCAAAGCAATCCGAAGCAAAAGTAAAGCTAGATGCATTGCATTACCTGACTTCAACTTATACTATCCAAGGCTATAGTACTCAAACAGCATGGTACTGGTATAAAAATAGACACATACATCAATGAAATAGAATAGAGAACTAGGAAATAAACCCACATATGTACATCCAACTGATCTTTGACAAAGTTTACAATAGTACACACTGGGAAAAGGACACCCTTTTCAATAAATGGTGCTGGGAAAATTGGATTGTGATATGCAGAACAATAAAACTGGATCCCCATCTCTCACCATAGACAAAAATCAACTCAAGATGGATTAAGGACTTTTTTTTTTTTTTTTTTTTTTTTAGGTAAGAGATATAAACTTTACTGGCACTGAAAAATAGTTCTGGATATACAATGCACTTTGTTCCAAGATCTTACAACTCTCCGGTAGTTGGAAGATTTCACAATTGACCAGATATTTCTCTATGTGTGCTATTTCTTTCCTTGTCGCATCAAAAAACCCTGTTAGCTGGGCATAGTGTGGGCGCCTGTAGTCCCAGCTACTCCAGAGGCTGAGATGGGAGGATTGCTTGAGCCTGGGAATTTGAGGCTGCAGTGAGCTATGGCTACACCACTGCACTGCAGCCTAGGAGACATAATGAGACCCTATCTCTAAAAAAAAAAAAAAAAAAAAAAACCAGAAAAAAAAAACAAAACTCTAGTTGCATTCCCAATTTTCTGAGAAACTGGTGCCAAGTAACAATCCGGCCACACATAATGGTTTCACATGAAGTTACCTCTACAGAGTACAGAGTTTTATCTTGGACTGAAGATTTGCTGGTTGGTATTCTAGATATGTTTACTTTCATTCCAAAGACAGAGTAGAAAACTCCATAATGGAAAATGTTACCTTTTAGTTCACACTCTTTTAATCCCTTAGTCCCCATAAAATAAACATTCTAAAGTGTAAGCAGTGGAAATAATGTAAACTCTGCAGAAACAGAAAATAAATTAGTCTCTTTCAGACTTAGTGGAGGTCTTTTTGCTGAACACTATACTCTGTTGCAAACAGAACTCGACTTGGAGGAAGAAGAAATCTTTGGCCTATTTAACCATTTCTCCAGCATTGCATAAGAGACATATTTCAAATTCACTTTCTTCTCCAACTATAGCAAAAAGGCAGTAGTTTGTGTTTCAGGAGCCTGAATTGGGTCCTGTGAGAGTCTTGTTCACTTAGAACAAGCCTTTAACTTGTTCTGTTTCCGTATCAAGATCTGTATCATAAAAGCAGGGCCGAGTGGGCAGTCCCAGCATCGTGTTCATCGTTCTGACCAAAGGGTAAATGAACCCAGTGCCTATGCTGGCCTGGACGTCACTGATTGGTAAGACGAAATCCCTCGGCACGCCCTTTTTGTCAGGTTGGTGAGACAGAGAGAGATGGGTCTTTGCCATGCAGATGGGCAAATTTCCAAAATCCTGTTCAGTATAATGATCTATTTTGGATTGTGCCATAGGAGATAGTTCGATATCTTTGGCTCCATAGACAGCCTGGGCAATGGTTCTTATCTTTTCCACAATTGGAAGCTGAACATCATAGAGAAAATGGAAGCGGCTTCTTTTACTTGCAGCCTCTCTCACAGCCTGAGCCAAGTCCACCGACCCTCTGCCACCAACCGACCAGTGATAGCAGGGGACGGCATCAAAGGCACCAGCCCACTTTGCGAGCTCACACACCAAGTCAATCTCGGCTCGGGTGTCAGTCTTGAAGACATTCACAGCCACCACAACGGGAACCCCAAAGAGCTGGGTGATCTGAATCTGCTTCTGGAGGTTACAACAGCCATCTGCCACCAGCTGTATATTCTCCTCTGTATATTCCTTCTTGAGAGGGACACCAGGAGTTACACTTGGCCCACCTCCGTGCATCTTCAGAGCTCGTACTGTTGCCACCAACACAACCACGCTGGGCACCAAGCCAGAAGCTCGGCACTTGATGTTGAAGAATTTCTCCATTCCAATGTCAGCACCAAAGCCAGCTTCAGTCACCACAAATCCTTCTTCACCAACCAGTTTCAGGGCAATTTTGTCAGCCAACACTGAAGAGTTGCCATGAGCAATGTTGGCAAAGGGGCCAGCATGCACAAATACAGGTGTCCCTTCGAGGGTCTGCATCAGAGTTGGTTTTATTGCATCTTTCATCATAACTGTCAAAGCACCTGTCACCCCCAAATCATCTGCTGTCACGGGCTGCCCACTCTTGTCACTGGCCACCACCATCTTTCCCAGCTGCACCTTCATGTCCGTGAGGCTGTCCGTCAGGGCCAGCACTGCCATGATCTCACTGGCCACCGTGATGTCGAACTGCCCCTCCTGGGAATAGCTCTTCTCCGTGCCGGCCTGCCCAATCGTTATCTTCCGCAGAAATCGGTCATTTGTATCCAACACTTGCTGCCAGGTGATGGTGGACGGGTCGATGTTGAAACGGGCAAACCTACTCATCTCCTCCTCGGTCAGCGTGCTCGGATCAGTCTTGTTTATTCCCAGTTTTTTCAATCGAACAAGTTGAATTTCTGAAAATTCTCTGACACCATTCACCAGAGGAACCAGCTGATTATACAGAGCCTTATCTGTTTGAGTGTTCTCATGCAGATTCCTTGTGTCGATAGCAGCAGCCAGCAAGTTGTTGGCAGCAGTGATGGCATGGATGTCCCCAGTCAAGTGAAGGTTGAACTCCATGGGAATCACCTGGGCATATCCACCGCCCGCGGCTCCCCCTTTCACTCCGAAAGTCGGTCCTTGGGAAGGCTGTCTCAGACAGGCAAAGGAGTTGACGTTCAGGTGCGCGGTCAGAGCCTGCACCAGCCCGATCGTGACGGTGCTCTTCCCTTCTCCAAGAGGGGTGGGCGTGATCCCAGCAACTAAGACGTATTTTCCATTTGCTTGATCCTTTAACCTTTCTAGCAGGGACAAACGCACTTTGGCTTTGCTTTTGCCATAGATTTCAATTTCATCTGCAAGCAAACCTATCTCCTCGGCAAGGACATCCACAGCTTTTGGAGTCTGTCCTCTTGAAATCTCAATATCGCTTGGTACAGGGGAGAGCGGCTGAAGTTTCAAGCAGTGAAGCCTCCACCTCCGGTGCTGCTGTTCTCGAAGCCATCTCCTTCCACTACTGACCATATTCTGAATCCGCAGAGCTGCAGCGAGAAGACTCATGTTATCTTCCTCAATGAGTCCACTAGATTGTACCACAGGAGAACCACATCCAACCTTCCCTGACAGGAAGTCATGGGAGCAGTTGAGGACTGTAGTTCCTGGTTGTAGCCAAGCAAGGGGAATCTCTTCTGGTTTAGGTGAGCCTAAGACAACAATGTCAGCCTCTTGAAGCTTGCTTTGCAGCTGGGGTGTTTTCCACTGGGAGCTCATTGGCAGGGACCCTCTTCTCTGGAACGGGCACTGCAGGGCAGCTTCCACAGACCCGTGGGCCCCTATTACCAAGATCTTCTTTCCATCTAAGTTGACACCTGATTTTTCAAGAAGTTCAATTACAGCTCTGGCAACAGGTGAAACAAAACATTCGTGGGCATCTCCACGAACCAACTTCCCTAGGTTTATATCTGTTACTCCATCAATATCTTTTTCTGGTATTAAGGCATTGAGGACTTTGTTACTGAGCTTTCCAAGAGCTGAAGAGCAAGGCCATGTATTCTGGTGTCTTCATTAATCTTCAAGATTTCATCTATAATCTCAGCTTCACCGCTGTCGGAAGGAAGGCAAATGTGAGTGATGTTCAGACCAGCCGCCTCGGCCAAATTCTGGTTGATTTCCTGCGTCAAGTTGTCATCACCTGCCTGAATAAGAGCAAGAACTGGCTTAAAGGCAGGGTTTTTTTCTTGCAATAACCTCAAAGTTGCTTTTGAATTCTGAATGACTTCTCGTCATGACCATCGAGGAGGGCGCCCGGCCGCCGGAGATGCAGCTGCTCCGAGCCTGGACGTCCTGCAGCCGCCGCTGCCCGAGCAGAGCCTCCCGGCCGCCACTGCCGCCGCCCGCGGTGCTGCTGGCACCGCAGGGCACGCGGAGATAGAGCGGCATGCGGCGGAGCTGGCGCAGGACGAGCGGCAGGCGCTTGCTCATGGTGCGGCGCGGCGGTGCAGAGATGCGGACGCAGAGCGCGGGGACGCGGTGACGTCAAGTTCCTCCGGAGGGTGGCCGGGCTGGTGCCGGGGAGAGCCGCGCCCAAAACGGGCCAGAGGCAGGGAATTAAGGACTTAAATGTAAGACATGAAACTATGAAAATACAAGAAGAAAACCTAGGGAAAACTCTTCTGGATTTTGGTCTAGGTAAAGAATTCATGGCTAAGGCTTCAAAAGCTCAAGCAACAAAATAAAAAAATAGATGAATGGGACTTAAACTCAAAAGCTTCTACACAGTACGATAAATGATCAGAATGAACAGACAGCCTGCAAAATGGGAGAAAATATTTGTAAACCATGCATCTAATAGGGGACTGATCTAGAATTTACAAGGAACTCAAACACCACTATCACTAAAGAGTGTTAAAATACATGAAGACATTTTTTTTTAGGACATAGCTTTTTATTTAAAAGATTCTTTTTTTTAAGTGTACAATTAAATGGTTATTAGTAAATTTACCAAGTTGTACAGCTATTCACATAAATCAGTTTTAAAGGATTTCCCACCCCCCATTGAGACCCCTAATAACAATCCCCAAATACTCTTCAAGCATGCCCCTCCCCTTCACAATGCTTACCACATCCCCCGGATGTGGGTCCACCCCCCACCCCCCAAAAATCCCAGTGAACACTACCACCATTTAAGCACCATAGTGTCAATCAGTCAATACCAATTTGTTGGCCAGTACAAGTGGGGCCCGTTCTTCGGGTCTTGTGGAATAGACATTTTTCAAAAGCAAAAGATGACAAAAATAGTCAAGCAGCATATGAAAAAATGTTAATCACTAATCAGAAATGCAAATTAAAAGCACAATGAGATATCTTATATCAGTCAGAATGACTATTAAAGAGATAAAAAATAAGATTTTAGTGAGGATGCAAATAAAAAAAGGGAATGTTTATACACTGTTGGAATGTAAATTAGTACAATCTATATGAAAAACAATATGGAGATTTCTCAAAGAACTAAAAATAGATCTACCATTTGATCCAGCAATCCCACTACTTGTTGTCTACCCAAAGGAAAATAAATTATTATATCTAAAGGATACCTACACATGGTTGGAGGGGTTGTAAATTAGCATGGCAAGTATGGAAAACAGTATAAAGGTTTATCAAAAAATTAAAAATAAAGCTACCATAGGATCCAGAAATCCCAGTAGTGAGTATATTTCCAAAGGAAATGAAATCAGTATTTCAAAGAGATATCTGCACACCAATGTTCATTGCAGCATTACTCACAATAGTCAAGATATGAAATCAATCTAAGTGTCCATCAAGGGATGCATGGATAAAGAAAATGTAGTATGCGTGCACAATGGGATACTAATCAGTACTAAAAAAGGAAATCCTGTCATTTGCCACAACATGGATGAACCAGGAGGACATTAAGTTAAATAAATCAGGCATAGGAAAATACATAATCTCACTTCTGTGTAAAATCTAAAAAAGGTGAATTTAGAAGTAGAGAGGATAATGGTGGTTACCAGGGGCTGAGGGAATGAGTTGGGGAGATGTTGGTCAAAGGATACAAAATTTCAGTTAGAAGGATTAAGAGATCTATTGCATCAGATGGTGACTATAGTTAAAATCTATTAACAATTTTTAATTGTTATTAAATGTTCTCACCATACACACAAAATAAAAAGCATGTGAGGTAATTCATATGTTAATTAGCTCAATTTAGCCATACCAGTGTTTACATATTTTAAAATGTTGTAAATATATACAATTAAAAAATTGTAAGAAGTGCTATAAAGAGAGAATATAGAAAATTACAGGGAGCACAATTTTAGACAGGTGGTTATGATAGGCCTTTCTGAGAAGGTGACATTTGAGTAGGATTTTCTTTTTTTTCTTTTTTAAATTTCAGAGTATTACATTGGTACAATCATTTTGGTTACATGAATTGTTTTTATGCCATTTCAGTCATAGTTATAAGTCTACCCATTACACCAAGAGAGCATGCATTATACCTGTTAGGTGTGAACTTACCCTGTCTCTTCCTCCCCCCACCCACTTGCTCGGTTTCCACTGAGTTTTACTACCACATGCACACAAGTGTGACCAATTAGTTCTAGTTTAATAGTGAGTACATGTGGTGTTTGTTTTTCCATTCTTGTGATACTTCACTTAGAAGAATGGTCTCCAGTTCCATCCAGGTTGTTACAAAGGGTATTAGTTCATTTTTTATGGCTGAGTAGTTCTCTATAGTATACATATGCCACGTTTTATTAATCTACTTATGTATTGGTAGGCAATTGGGTTGTTTCCACATCCTTGCAATTGTGAATTGTGCTGCTATAAACATTTGAGTGCAGGTATCTTTATTATAGAATGTCTTTTTCCTTTGGATAAATATCCTGTAGTGTCATTGCTGGATCAAATGGTAGGTCTACCCTTAGTTCTTTGAGGTATCTCCGTACTACTTTCCATAGAGGTTGCACTAATTTGCAGTCCCACACACAATGTATAAGTGCTCTTTTCTCTCCACATTCATGCCAACATCTGTTGTTTTGGGACTTGGATAAAAAACCATTTTCACTGAAGTTATGTGGTATCTCATTGTGGTTTTGATTTGCATCTCTGATGACTAGAGATGTTGAGCATTTTTATGTTTATTGGCCATTAGGCTATCTTCTTTTGAAAAGCTTCTGTTCATGTCTTTTGCCCACTTTTTAGTGGGGTTGTTTGACATTTTCTCGTTGATTTGCTCGAGTTCTTTGTAGATTCTGGTTATTAGCCCTTATCAGATGTATAGCATAAGAACAAATCGGGAAGCATCACTTTACCAGACTTCAAGATATACTATAAGGCTATAGTAACCAAGACAGCATAGCATTGGCACAAAAACAGAGACATAGACCTATGGATCAGAACAGAGAATCCAAAAATAAAACTGTCTTCTCATTGCCATGTGATCTTTGACAAAGCAGACAAAAAACATACTGGTGAAAAAAACTTCTATTCAATAAATGGTGGTGGGAAAATTGTATAGCCACATGTAGAAGACTTAAACAGGATCCACACCTTTCATTGCTCACAAAAATTAATTCACAATGGATAAAAGACTAACAGACTTAAATCTAAGTCATGAAACTATAAGAATTCTAGAAGAGGTTGGATAAACTCTTATAGATATCAGCCTAGGCAAAGAATTTATGAAATCGACCTCAAAGGCAATGACGGCAACAATAAAAACAGAGGGTGCCAATTAAATTAAAAAGCTTCTGCACAGCCAAGGAAACAAACAATAGAGCAAATAGACAACCTACTGATTGAGTAGGGATCTCGATGAAGTGAGTGAACAAGGTTTGCAGCTATATGAAGGTCAGTGTTCCAGGCAACAGGAACAGCAGACATACAGGCCTTGACATCTGGAATGTGCTTGGCAAATTTGAGAGACATCATCAAGCCAGTTGCTGGAGTGGAGTGATTGACAGAAGATGGTAGGAGATGAATGTGGAGAGGTAGCCATGGGTCAGCTAATAAAGGGTATTGCAAGCCATGGTGAAGACTGGATTTTATTTGAACTGTGGTGGAAAGCTATTAAAAGGATTTGAACAGGATTCTGTTGCACAGTGATTTAAACTTTAAAAGGCCTACTCTGGGTTCTACGTAGGGGAAAAGGTGAAAAAGGGGAGCTGGTTCAAAATTTATTGTTATAGTCAAAACACAAAATGATGGTAGCTTAGACCAGAATGAGGGCAGTAGAGACAATAAGAAGTGATTACACTTGGGATACACCAAGATACAGTGAATAGGATTTGTTGATGAACTAACTGAATGTGGGTTTATGAAAATATGATGGACTTTGAGGAAGGCTTTAGCCTGAGGAACTCAGTCAATGGAAGGGCTTTAGTGCAATGGAAAACACTGAGAGAAAAGTAGGTTCATAGTGGTGGAGAAAGAGGGATCAGAGTTCTATTTTAGACATGTAATCTTGGAAATGCTTATTAGACACTCAAGAATAGATATTAGGTAAGAAAGTTATGTTTACCAATTTGAAATTCAGAGGAGATATCTAAGTTGAGGGTATACATTTGGAAATCAAAGAACTGACAGTTAAAGCCATGAAAAATGTTGAACTCACCTAAAAATGAGCATAGATAGCAAAGAGACTTGGGGGCAGGGTGAGTGGGGAGGAAGAACTAGCCAGCATAGGAAGAAACTAATTAGGTAGGAAGAAAACCTGCAGAGAGTGTTGTTCAGGAAACCAGGGGGTGGGAGTGCTCAAGTGCCAGATGCTGCCATGGCATTGAATAGGAAGGGGTTTAAGAATTATTGTGTTTTCAACAAATGGTGCTGAGAAAACTGGATATTCACATGCAAAAGAATGAAGTTGGACCCTGCCATATACAATAAGTAAATCTAAAAGATCAAAGATCTGAAAATAAGATCTAAAATTATAAAACTCATAGAAGAAAATATAGGGGAAAAGCTGCTTGACTTTGGATTTGGCAGTGATATCTTGGATAGGACATAGAAGTATAAGCAAGAGAAAAATAGATAAATTGAACTTCATAAAAATTAAAAACTTGTTTATGAAAGGATTCTTGTCAAGAGAGTGGAAAGGCATCCTATAGAATGAGAGAAAGTATTCGTAAGTTATACATCAAATAAAGTATTACTGCCCAGAATACATAAAAAAACTCCTACAACTGAACAATGACCACCCCCCTGAACAATCCAATTCAAAAAAGGGCAAAGGACTTGAATAGACATTTATCCAAAGAAGATATACAAATGGCCAAAAAGAAAAGATGCTCAATATCACTAATCATTAAGGAATGCAAATTAAAGCACATTAAGATACTATTTCACATCCACTAACACGGCTATTATCAAAGCCCAGAAGACACAGTGTTAATGAGAATGTGTGGCAACAGTGGAACTCTGTATATTACTGGTGGGAATGTAAAAATGGTGTAGCTGCTGTAGAAAATGGTAGGGTAGTTCATCAAAATAAGTATAGAATTACCATGATCTTTCCCTAACCCAGCCTGGGTATATTCCACATTGAGTGCTCCCAATATCAGTTTGTGAATCGCAAGTTAGGATCAACACCTCTATGTAGTGCGTTTCCTAAGCCTAATTCAGACTTTAACAGTGTAAGCCCTGTGTAGAAGCCCTGCCTCAACCCAATGTGTTCTGGAGATTCCAAGTGAAAGAGGTGAGTCCTCGTCCCTCAGCGATAAGAGTTAGGACATCTGATGGAGGATCTGTATATCTTCTACAGGGAAGAGAGGAGATGTGAGCAGGATACAGCCTCAATAGGAAGGAATTGGTGGGATGTGTCATGGAGACTTATTTCAGATTGAAGGACATAGAAGCTTCTGTGCAACCAACTTCTCTCAGGAACATGGCAAAATAGCAAACTCTAAAAACAGTGATAGGAAGATATTAATTCTATGGTATTATTAATGATTAATAATTGAGCAATAATTAATAGCATTGGTAATCATTTCTCAATTATCTCACTGGATCGCCCCCATCCTGTGAGGTGGGGAGGATGGGGATTGTAAGAGACAACCCAAAAAACAGAGGTTAAGTTCCTTGTGAAGGTCACAATCTAAGACTCAAACCTGGATCTCTCACCATTGCCTTAAAGCATACCTTTGTCCACAAAATGGAACATGCGAACTCTGAACCTAATCAAACTAACAAAAAGAAAAAACTAACAGATAACCTTGACCAAGTTATGACTGAATCCCACCCTTTCTAAGGCTCAATCAGAAAGCTCTTGCAGTAGGCAGCCATTTGCTATTCTAAGGAGGCTCTATTTCTCAGTAGGCATTGCAGGGTGGGAAGGTGAGGGTGGGGAAGGGCATAGTGATTACCGGAGTAAGACTACTGCCTTGAGGGAGGCATGATTGAATGCCACAGAGTGGTGAGGGAATAGGGTCTATAGGAAGCCAGATGAGGAAGCCCAGAGGACTGCAGGCTGGGGCAGAGAAGACCCCTAAAGTTATCCCCAGAGAAGAGGCCAGGCCCAGTGTGGGGCCCATTTGGGATATTCCTTAGGGACAGAGCCTGCTGTTTCCTTTTCCTTTGGGGAAAAGTAGCTCATTATGAGGATATAGCCAGATCCTCCCTTGCTAACTCCCTCCTTCCCAGCCTCTTCTCACTAAGAAGGAAACTGCACTGATTTTTCCTGAATCCTACAGAAAATGAATTGAGCCTCACACGGAATGGTGAAAGCACAGTGGGCCAGCGGTGGAAGGGGAAGACCAGGAGGCAGAGGGCACAGCAAGGTGGCTGGCACAGACGGATGAGCGGTGAGCAGGCCAAGGAGGGGTCTTGTGCTGAGACCAGCTGGCTCCTGGGGGCACAGTTCAGGGCAGGGCACATGAGCTGGACAAGCAGAGAAAACTGGAGTAACCAGGGTAATGGCAGACATTAGCCTGAAAATAATAATCACTGGAGGGACTGCTCAAAGGCTTAGCAGAGACCAGATGGGAAGAACATTTACTGTTTGAGGGGATTAGGCTGGGTCGGGGGATGGGCCACGGAGTATACAGAGCAGAGTCCAGCTCTTGCGTACCTCTCATACCCACGCAACCTACCCTCATCTCAGGGCCACCTTGCCTCTCCATTCTCTGTCACTCCTGTATGCCTGTCCACCTCCATCTAACAGGAAACCTTTCTCTCCTCCTTGAATACTTTTATCTTCCACACACTTCAGATCCTCCCCTGCTAGCATTAGAAAAACAAAACAAAACAAAAAGAACCCTCTCCTCCCTCTCAGGCCTGTGTTCCCTTTTGTGTTATATAATACATTAGAAAACCTTAGTTAAATAACCCCAGACCATGTTAATCACATCCCTCCCTCTTGCCAATGCTATTCGCTGCCTTCCTACCCCACTTATGGCCACACCTCCATCGTAGCTGCTGTAATAGGAATAAAAGGAGAAAGCTGGAATACAGAGTGGAAAGGACAGGTACATTTGCTTATTAAAGGCATTGGCAACAACTAGCTACATTTTTCCAGCATGGTCATATAGACAGAATCCTGGAATCCTGGGGTAGGAGTCAGAAGATGTGGAATAGTCTTAGATCTGCTGACTTCCTCCATGACCGTTTCAGGACTCAGTTTCCCAAACATCATTGTAAGGTCTTCTGAGGATAGAGGTATATTCTGTCACATAGATAATAGCACTGACTACATAACTCTAGGTATGGAGGTCCATGAACTTTGGGGGAAGACAAAGAATAACATGAGCTTCCTTTTGTCATTTTCTGACACCTTGGCATGGAAACAAACAGAGGACAATGACGTGTAAAAACTGGACAATGCACTCATGCCAAGTAGGTAAGTGTGTTGGGCAGAAGACCAGATAAGAAGAGTCTGATTGTGAATGGAACTAGAAGCATGTTTCAGATAAAGCTGGAAAGAGGAAATGTTGGTGGATTATTAGGCATTTTGAACAGAATAGGCAAGATGTGAGATTGAGGGCAAATAAACTAGAGCACCAGGTGGCCAGCAGAGCACACAGGGAGTGAGGGAGAGATAGCTACTTAGGGAAGAGGGACTGGGACATTCACTTAGGATAGGGCAACAACATGTACAAGTGGCCATTCTTTTAGTCAAGAACTAAAAAAGAAAAAAAAAAATTACCCAGATGGTATGATGTGGTCAAAACAATCAATAATGAATGGTTTTGTTCCTATTCTTTCTCTGATGTTTGGTTTATGTGGATATAATCTATGTCCCTGGCATGATTAATTCTACAGCCATTTTAATATTTATTGTTAAGCTTCAGAGCTTTCATTATTATCGCCCCATCCTCATCATTAATAATGGCCATCTGCACTTCCTTTCCTTTAATGAGTGGAGTGATTTTACTTTATCATCAGTATGTTCTAGGAATAGCACTGTTACTGCTATACTCAGAGAGAAAAATGCCTGGGGTAATTATGAAATCCATTTGAAATTTCAAAATTAAAATATCTTCCTCAAAAAAAAAAAAAAAAAAAAAAGAACTAGCTACCAGGTGCCTATATAGGAGTCATGGATGTAGTGGCAGTAAATATTAAAAAACAGCTCTGTTGTCCTGGGGCTTTCATTCTGTCTAGCCCAAAGCTAAGTCCTAGAGAAAATGTACAGATACACATTAGACTTTGAGGTGAGGTTTCTAATAGGAAGAGGGTTTTATTCTGTTTGAGGAAGCAAAAAATTGATGGGGATTCCATAGAATTTCAATCTGTGGAGGTAAGTCTCAGTTTGGATATGATGTATTAAGCAATGGCAGGGAGAGGGAAAACTTTTCCAGGAAAGACATCTTTCATGCATTCATTTTAAAAAATACTTAGCACCAGCCTTGTTCAAAAGAGTCTGTAAATATAGAAATGAGTAAGTCACAGCCCTGTAATCAAAGCACTCATAATCCCAGTGAATGGACAGCCACATGCAAAGGTACGGCAGATCATACTCTCATTGTGTTACTTGGTTCAGTGCATTATCAGGTCTTGTTGAAATGACTGAGAAAATCTGCCTGGAGGAGTCTGAGAAGACTTCCCCAGGAAGGTGGCAGGATCTTGGCCAAGTATGACAGGGGGCAGAGGAAAGCATTCCAGGTAAGTGGTATGAGCTGCAAGCATGACTCTTTCAGGAAATGTCAGATAATCCAGTGTGGTTGAACCCAGGATGAATATTTAGGGGAATGGAAGGAGTGAGGCCAACAGTTTAGGCAGGAAGAAGTTTGCAAGTGTGTTTAGTGGTTTTTATTTTTCTTGTAGCAACGGGATCCCTTAAGTGCTTTTCAGCAGGGAAATAAAATGTGTGGTCTGCCACACTGTAGTGGATAGGGTGAGCAGGTCTTTATAGTGATACTGGAAAGAGGGAAAGAGACAAAGACATGAACTAGGGGAGACACAGGGCATGGAGAGGAGAGGAGAGTAGGAGAGAGAGTTCAGGCACAGGATCGAGGCTACCATCGTTGACTAGGAGAGAGCTCTGTAAGTTTCACTGTATGTCAGAAGCATAATGGAGGGAGAGGTGGAAGAGGTTGAGGCTGAAAAGTGGGTCGTCTCTCCTCCTCTCTTCTATGAAGGGCCTTGTAAGTCGGAGGTAGAGTGTGGATTTCATCCTAAGTACAATGGTCACCCATGAAGGTTTAGCCATGGCCTACTATGATAGAATTTGCCTTTTTAAGTCATCTCTTTGGCTGCAATTCAGAAAATGGATTATTACAGAGGCTTATGTAGTCTAGATAATAGACAGTGATTTAAATAAGTGCTTGCAGGGTGAACACAAAAGAGTAGGGATTGAAACATATTTTGTATGTTGAACACACTTGCCTTTTTAAATTAGATAAGAAAAAGGAAAGATTTAATCAAGGATTACCCTTGGGTTTTGGACCTAGCTATGGGATGGATGGTAATAATAGGTACCAAGCTGGAGATAAGATTTGTTTTGGCTGTATTTTGTTTGAGATGCCTGTGAGACATCTAAGTGGAGATGTCCAATGAGCACAATGAGCAGTAGGATGTGCTAGTCAGGAAGTCAGAGTGGAAGCTGTGCATTTGAGAATTCTCTGAACATAGATGCTTAAAGTGCCAAGAGGAATCAAAGAGCCCACCTAGAGAAATGTGAGAATAAAAGAGGAGAGAAAAGGAGAGAGAAATGGGAATAAAGAAGCAATGACAAGAGCAGTATAAGGGGGATAGTTGAGATAGAAGCTTGATTGGAAGGGATTGAAAATTAACAGAGGAAGTAGAGAATCACTCAAAATTTTAAGCAAGTTATGCAGTGAAGGGAAACAGATTTGAGGGGTATTAGATGGAGAGAGATATAAGGCCAAGCACTGATGTCAGTCAAATATTTTAGAAAAGGGGGCAGATTCATGTGGGAGAGAAGATCATAATGACAAATAGTATTTTTTATGATGTTTTATAGTTTCTGAGGACTATTCTCATGTATTACTTTATCTTTCCTCACAATAAAACTCAGATGATCATGGGAGGGTTATTATTATCTATAGGTGAGGAAGTTAAAACCTTAAAAATATCAGTGATTAATATTAGTTTCTGTGGGTAGACTGATGGCACAATCATTACTTAAACCCAAGTCTTTAGATTCTAAAACTTTTCCCTATACTGTGGTAATGAGTTTGAGTTATATTTCTGTAATTTGAATGTGCTGGATTTAAACTGCTTATGGAACAACAGGGGAAGCAGAAGAGTGTAGTGATTTAAGACATTGGACCTGAAGGCAGGAAACTAGAGTTCTCAAAACTGAAGTTTAAATTTTGATATTTTCCAACCATTGTGATTGTCACTAAGACTTAACCTTTCATTTTCTTAATTCAAAAAGGCATCCACATTTCCTGGGCATTTCCTGTGCAGTTTCAGATTTGTGCTAAGTGTTTTAAAAGATATCTCAAAATCCTCAAAAGAAACATTTTAGGCAGGAAATGAGAAAATAGGGGGAACAGGCACAATTCAAAATTTTGGGAAACAAATGTTTAAGTATTTTCATAGGGAGAAAAAGAAAAGTAAGGGTCCCAGATGGAAAAAGAATAGCGTGAAGGTCAGAGGTCAGTCTTGTAAAAAAGAAGGGGTAGGGCATCTCTTCTGAATGTCATGAAGGCCAGGGAGGAAAGTGGGTGAAAGGAGAAGCACGTAGGGATAGGAGTTAAACTGAAGTTAGGTGAAGGGGAACAACAAAAGTGCTTTTCATTGTTCTCAAGTTAGCTGGAGTTAGGGCTTTAGTTGGAGAGATTTCCGAGTGTCCAAGGAACCCCTGCTAGAAAAATATCTATAGATCTTGTAGGAAGTAAATTATTAGAACATGCTAGCTGTGTTTTCCTTGTATGCCAAGTTTCACATTTCAGGACAAAAACTCTTTCATAATTAGTGTATGTTGAATCAGGGGACAATAGGAAACAGTGAAAGATAGTGAATGTTTTGGGCTAAGATTTGAATTAAGCAGGAATCTACATCTATTACAAAGCTGCCTTTAACCAAATGTAGATCACAGATCTTCTGCTTGATTCCTCAATAAGGCTGCTCTGTTGGTATTAAATGTCCTGCCAAACTAGTGATTTTATCAGCACCTTGAAGGCAAGGACCATGCATAATGTTTCATCATGCACATTAGGATTATTCTCTAATTTCTTTTAAGGTCTAAAAATGGGAAGGGCTAATCTTCCCACATGAATGATCAGAGTTTGAAATTCAGCAGTGTAATTTTGATACTGGATACTCTCTGAAAGGGCCCTGTGGAAGCAGATAAGGAGGAAGAGAGCTCCTAGTGGCCATGTCAGCCGATAACATCACCTCTACTCATCCAGAGTTCTTCTTGTTGATGGGGATCCCAGGCCTGGAGCACCTGCACCTCTGGATCTCTATCCCCTTCTGCTCAGCCTACACATTGGCCCTGCTCGGAAACTGCACCCTTCTCTTCATCATCCAGGCTGATGCAGCCCTCCATGAGCCCATGTACCTCTTTCTAGCCATGCTGGCAACCATTGACCTGGTCCTTTCCTCTTCAACACTGCCCAAAATGCTTGCAATTTTTTGGTTCAGAGATCGAGAGATCAACTTCTACGCCTGTCTGGTCCAGATGTTCTTTCTTCACTCCTTCTCCATCATGGAGTCAGCAGTGCTGCTGGCCATGGCCTTTGACCGCTATGTGGCCATCTGCAAGCCACTGCATTACACCACGGTCCTGACCAGGCCCCTCATCACCAAGATTGGCATGGCTGCCGTGTTCAGGGCTGTGACACTGATGACTCCACTCCCCTTTCTGCTGAGACGCTTCCACTACTGCCGAGGCTCAGCGATTGCCCACTGCTACTGTGAACACATGGCAGTG
>CAUYMX010030247.1:0-35944 GCA_963573855.1 Lepilemur septentrionalis
AGTCCCAGCTACTTGGGAGGCTGAGGCAGGAGGATCACTTGAGCCCAGGAGTTTGAGGTTGCTGTGAGCTAAGCTGACGCCACGGCACTCACTCTAGCCCGGGCAACAGAGTGAGACTCTGTCTCAAAAAAAAAAAAAAAAATACTGCTTTTACCCATCAGATGAGGAAAAAATGCACATGTCTGTCAATGTCAAACATTGACCATGCTTTCATGCACTTCTGGTAGGAGCATGAACTGATAGAGCCACTTGGGAGGGCAATTTAGAGTAGCCAACAAGATGAAAAAGATGTGTTTCTTATGACCCAGCAGATATACTGCTAGGTATCTAGCTGTAGAAACACAAAAGGAAAGAATATCTCTAGTATGCTATCCATATTCATTTCCTAGGGCTTCCCTAACAAAGTACCACAAACTAGGTACCTTAAAACATCAGAAATTTATTGCCTCACAGTTCTAGAGGCCAGCAGTCCAAAATTAAGGTGTTAAAGATAGGATCAAGGTGGCCAGCTAGACACAGGTAGTATGTGCCTCCTTCACAGAAAGGAACCAGAACAGTAAGCAGATTCTCACATTTTGAACAGAGAGTCTAGGAGAGAATGCTAGAATTCTCCAGGGAAGTGACAGGAAACACCAAAAATGGGTAAGGAGGGGGTTCAGGGCAACTTTCCTGGCTGGGGACTGGCTAAGAGCTGGGAGAAGCTCCTGCATGCAGGGAAACTGTAAGAAAGAAGCCCCCAGGGCTCCACAATCCTAGACCAGCTTTCACAGTCTTGGCTACAAGAGAATCCCCCAACCCACACAAGTCTTAGAACTAATATAACGCTTGGAAAATACACAGAGATGTTGCTCCATAAAGGGAGCCCACGTGGAATCCCCCAGGCATCTGAACCAAGAGCAGCTTGAGCTGGATGCTGTTCTGAGAGCCTAGATACCAGGGGACTATGGGTGCACCTGCAGCTACTGCATGGCTCTGAGGAGGGATAGAAGAGCCATGCGCTCCCACAGGCCCTGGGAAGTTCCCCATTGCCCTGCTGTGGGCTGCTGTTGAGACTGAGATGTGGGCAGACAGCATTTTCCACAGTTTCTGGCCCACACTGCTGGCCCAAGGCTGGTGGAACCCCAGCCTTTCCGGTTGCAGGCCCAAGGCACCGTTTGGAGAGTTTAACACTGGGCTGTGCCCCGCCATTGGGCTGAGTTTGAGCTAACACAGCTGTAGCTGCCATCCAGCTAGGAGAGACAGGGAAACCAGGCTTTCTAACACACATCTAGGACAATGCCCGCCATCCTGCCACTGGCTGCTGTGAGACTGCATGAATGAACCATACTCCACACAATTTCCTGCCAATGCAGCCTGGCTTAGAAAGGCCCTACCATTTCTGGCCATAGACCCAAGGTGCAATTTGGGGAGTTTAAAACCAGGCAGTGTCCCACCCTTGGGCTGAGTTCAGGCTGATGCAGCTGCAGCCCCACCCAGCCTGGAGAAGGACAGGGGAGACCAAACCCTCCGAAGTACACTTAGGACAATGCCCACCACCCTATTACCAGCAGATGTGCGACTGGGGACTAGTCTGCCCAATCCACTGCAGCTACCAGGAGCACCAACATGGACCACTTGGCTCCTAGTGGGTGGCTCCACCACAGCTACTGCCACCTTCCACATCATACCAGGGGCCTGAGATGTGCTCAGGGAACTGAGAACCCACCCACACACCCGGCCCTCTGCTCCAACTACTAGCTTTACAGCAAGCCACCTGAAAGCCCAAGAATTGTGCCCCCCCCCCACCAGGACACATTAACACTGCTGCCAGCATAACCTGCTCTGGGGCCTTAAATCAGGCAAACTCAGCTCAATACTGCCACTACAGGGACTAGAAGACTGGCTCAGGTGGCATTCAAGTCCCTAGCAATGGCCTCAACTAAGACACCAAGAAAATCATAGATACCACTGACCCTGTGTACTGTCTAAGAAATCATACAAAAATCACACCACTGCAGGCTCCCAAAATTAAAGCCACTGTGTCCCACTCAACCAACAACATATATACAACTTCAGGAAAAAATTCTCCCCTTCAAAAGTAATTTCAAAAACTGAAACAAGCAACTGCTATATCATATTTGCAGATATCAGTGGAAGAACACAAGAAACATAAAAAGCAAGGAAATGTGATACCACCGAAGAACCACAACAATTGCCCAGCAATAGATCCCAATCAAAAAGAATTCCTCATAATGCCAGGTAAAGAATCCCAAATAAAGAAGCTCGATGAGATGCAGAAGAAATCTGACAGCCAATATAAAGAAATCAGAAAATCAATTCAAGATGTGAATGAGAAATTTACTGAGGAGATTATCTTTTTAAAAAAAACAAATTCTGGAGCTGAAAAGTTCATTGAAGGAAGTACAAAACATATTCAGAACCTTCAAGAATAGACTAACCCACACAGAAGAAAGATCTCAGAATTTGAACATAGGTCTTTTAAAATAATCCAGACAAACATAAGGAAAAAAGAATTTAAAAGAATGAGCAAAGCCTTTGAGCTGTCTAGGACTGTATTAAGTGACCAAACTCACAAATTATCAGTATTCCAGTGGGGAAGAGAGATCAAAAGGTTTAGAAAATCTATATAAGGAAATAATCGATGAAAACTTCCCAGAATTAGCAAGAGAATTACACATTCTGATACAGGAGGCCCAACAATCCCCCTGCAAATACACTGCAAAAAAGGACTTCACCACAGCATATTATAATCGGAATGACTAAAGTCAAAGCAAAAGAAAGAATTTTAAAATTAGCAAGACAGGACTGGGTGTGGTGGCTCATGCTTATAATCCAAGTACTATGAGAGCCGGAGGCAGAAGGATCACTTGAGGCCAGCAGTTTGAGACTAGCCTGAGTAACATAGTGAGACCCCATCACTACAAAAATAAAAAAAAAAAAATTATCTGGGCACGGTGGCACATACCTGTAGTCCTAGCTCCTTGGGAAAGTAAAGTAGGAGGATCACTTGAGCCCAGGAGTTAGAGGCTGCAGTGAGCTATAATCATGTCATGGCACCTGGCTCAAGGTCAATATTCATCATCACAAAAATACACAAAAATATAAAACTCAAAGTCTAATAAAACAATCACACAAAGGAGGAGAGAAAGGAATTAAATGGCAACGTGACAGAAGTTCAGCAAACCACAAAGACAAAAAGACAGAGAAAAAGAAAGACTTTATAAAACAACTAGAAATTAATTAACAATATGACAAGAACAAAGCCTCACATATTAATATTAACCTTAAATATAAATGTATTAAATGTTCCACTTAAAAGATATAGATTGGCAGAATGTATTTTTTTAAAAAAAGCATAATGCAATATATATTATAATGCTGCTCACAAGAAACTCACTTTACCCATAAAGACACATATAAACTGAAAGTAAAGGGGTAGAAAAGGATATTCCACTCCAACGCAAACCAAAAGTGATCAGGAGTAGCTGTATTTACATCAGAGAAAACAGACTTTTAATCAAAAATAGTAAAAAAAAAAAAAAAAAAGAGAGAGAGAGAGAGAAAGGTCATTATATAATATGATGATAGAGGGATCGATTCTGCAAGAGGATATAATGATCCTAAATGTACATGCACCCAACATCAGAGCACCCAGATTCACAAAACAAATATTACTAAACCTAAAGAAAGTGATAGACAGCAACACAAAAATAGTGGGGACTTCAACACCCCACTCACAGCACTACACCGATCATTGAGACAGAAAATCTACAGAGAAACATTGGAATTAAATTGGACATTAGACCAAATGGACTTAACAGACTTTACAAAACATTCCACCCAACAACTACAGAATATATTCTTTCATCAGCACATGGAACATTCTCCAAGATAAATCACATGTTAGACACAAAACAAATCTTAAAAAATTCTAAAAAAATTGAAATCATATCAAGTATCTTTGCAACCAACCTAAGTGTCCATCAAAACCAATGACTGGATAAAGAAAATACATATATACATACACACCATGGAGTACACACTACTCAGCAATAAAAAAAGAATGAAGTAATATCTTTTACAGCAACTTGGATGGAACTGGAGGCCATCATCCTAAGTGATGTAACCTAGGAACAGAAAAATAAATGCCACATGTTCTCACTCATAAGTGGGGACTAAACTATGGCTACACAAGAACACACAGAGTAGTATAATAATGGACATTGGAGACTCAAAACGAAGAAAAGGAGGAGGAGGTGAAGGATGAAAAATTACCTATGAGGCACAATGTACACTGTTTGGGTGATGAGTACACCAAAAGCCCAGACTCCAGCACTATGCAATACATACATGTGACGGAATTCAACATACCCCCTATATCTATTAAAAGAAAAAAGAAAAAAAAAGTGTTGACAGGACCATGGCCCCTCTGAAAAATATAATGGAGAAAGCTTCCTTGCCTCGAGGGGGTCCAGAGTTTGCTGGCAATCCTAGACATTCCTTGGCTTATAGATGCTTCTCTCCAACTTTTGCCTATGTTGTCACATGACAGTCTTCTCCTACATGTCTTCACATCATCTTCCCTCTGTACATCTCTGTCTCCAAATTTCCCTCTTCTTATTAGGACACCAGTCATATTAGACTAGGGGCCTACCCTACTCCAACATGACCTCATCTTAACTATTTAATAATTGTATCTACAATGATGCTATTTTTAAATAAGATCATATTCTGAGTTACCGGAAGTTAGGACTTCAACATATCTGTTGGGGGGAGACAGTATTCAATCATAACTCTACTTTTCATTCAGAAAAGAAGGGGGCATAAGAAAATATACATGTATTTACTTAATTGTGCAAAATGAAAGGGTAATGGAAGGACCAAGAAGCTAAGCAGGCAACAGGAAGTTAATAACACCCTGGGCTGACGGCAGGCTTACCCCTAGAGTTCAAAGATCCTAGGGTAAACATACAAATAAAGGCCCATATACTGTATGTATAAATGTTTACAAGTTATAAGTCAAATGACAAATTGTTACATAAAACTATGCTCTATCCTTCTACCTTACAAATATGGTAACATTTATGATGACAACATTGTGAAATATGTATAAAGTTATGTTTCTCATGTGAATAAAATTTGGCAAAATAGCAACCAAATAAATTATTATTGCTCATGTGTTGATGAACCAGCAATGTTCAAATGAGTAATAAAATAAGGGCATTCATAATTCATAACTTATGATACATATTTCATAAGACTTATTTTTCTTGATGTTTATTTCATAAAAATCATTAATTCTATTGTTATAATCAAGATTTTCACATGTTGTATTGATGGTAATGTGAAATGTCTTTGACAACTGCTTATGATTCATCGTAGTTTTCAGATAGTTTTTTTTAATTAATTTCAATATGGAGAAATTTCACTCTACTGAAGCAGTAACACTTTCATTGGAAGTGTTTGTAAAATTCTTAAAGCAATACTCATTTTGGAGTTTTACTTGTTATGTTCAAACGTTACAACAATCACATATGAGAAGTTGTTAGTGTAGAAAAATATTTTATTTTTATCATATAAATCATTATCATATATATCAGGATTTTCACCATCTCTTAAGGTAATATCTAGATACATACAATATTTCTTAAGTTCTTCTTTCAAATATTGCAATGTTAAGATAAAGAAAACCAAAAATCAAAGTACATTGCTTAATTTGTTCAATTTTCTCTACAATCAAGAACATATCTTGATCTATAATGACTAGAAAGTACTTTCTATAGACATTACTTTGAGATAATGAACCTTCTCTTTTAAAGTCATGAAAGCATTTTCATATCTGTATTCTAATTTCCTTATATTTTATTGGAATATCACTTTGATTTCACATGCAGTTTGTTTCTATTCAGAAAAACCATTTTCTTTAACATTTAAAAATATCTTTTTGGCATTCCTTTAAGTGAGAAATTGTCAAACTTTGATCTGATTTTGTTTACATTATTTTGTTCCAAGTTAATCATTTGAATTTTATTTGGCTTATATATAAAAATTCCTCAAAAGGAAGGAAGCTAAGCTAGAAACCTTATAAGGAAGACTCTCTTTTGGGACCTCCTACCTATTTTGTTTACATTGTTAATAGCAAGCAATAGTTCATATCAAAGAATGGTAGATGTCACAGATCCAAAATTAATTTCTTTTCCCACCAAAGACCACATTTTGCTCTGTATTGAGCATCTTCTAATGTTTCAGTTAACTCTCTTGGCACATCTTATATCTTTTCTAAATCAAATGTAATGGCTTTAGTAGCATTTTTTAGTCAGCATTTGCATTATGTGTCTTAAAGTGATTATAAGTTCAAATTTAAATGTGTTTCATCTGTGGATAGATTCAAGATACATCATAAATACCCGTAATCTTTCAATTTCTCCAAAGAATTTTATGACTATTGGTTCAAGTTGAGGCCACATCTCTAGTAACACATTCAAACTATGCACCATACATGGTATTAGCATGTTCTGGATTTTAGGCCAAGATTTAGATTAGGTCTAGAAATATAGTTAAACGCAACATGAATTGCTTACTATTGCAAAACATTCTTCAGTTACTATGTATTAATACAACTGCAACAAAATGCTATCCTAATTCACGTTTAACCCCAGAACTGTGAATTGGAACACAAAAGGAAGAAAGAAAATGGATGCTCGTCCCTTCTGGGAAATGAAATTCCTTATTAAAAACTCCATTGCATGCATGCCGTCTGGAAGAAGGGATCACCAAGTTAATCACTTTGTCTTCTCTTGTATCTAAGTGCTTCTACCTTCAGATCCTCTCAGCGCTCCAAAGCAGTATCTAGCCCCAAAGCATCAACAGCAGTGCAACCCACAAAACCGGACGGCATTCAGATGCAGTTGTCTTTTGTTTTGAGAACACAGGGCAAGAGGTGTCTCAAAGCATTCCCAGGAGGCCTGTTCTATGTTAACCAGAAGAGCAGATGTTTAGGGTCATAGGCTGTGCTGTGCCAGCTCTGATACAGAACCCCAAAACATAGAGGCAACCATAAGCTCTTCAATACAGTTATTTGTTTGTGTTTGTAATATGCAGGGGCATCTAAAATGGGGTCGAGAGCAGGAGCCCTCTTGCTGGGGACTAAGAGCAGCCTAGCTGAAAAAACAAAACAGGAGGCAGTATGTCCTGAGACCAGGGACCAGGCTCACCTAGCAGAAGCTGGAGCCATGAAGACGCCTGTCTGGCCAGAGCTGGAGCTGCGAATTGGATGCAGCTGCTGCTGGAGTTACTACCTGTAACAGAGAACAAGGGGGGAACACCCTGGCTTTCTACTGTTCACCAATCTCTTGCTGCAACCTCCCAAGGCTGCACTCAGCCAGAGTCAGCCGACACCGGAGCCTGGGGACATGCAGCCTGCAGATTTTGGTGCCCTGCAGTACAGTAAGGCAGGGAATGGCAAGAACGAAATCTGAGGGCAAACAGGCCAGGGAGTACTCCTGCACAATGCAACTGTAGACACATTCCCATAAAATCAGGACCAAGACAAATACACTCTCTTTACCGTCACTATTTAGTACATTAAAGGTCAAGAATCAGGCAAGAAACAGAAATGAGAGTCATAATCACTGGAAAGGAGGACGCAAAACTATCACTATATATGGATAATTAAAAACTCAAAGAATAAACTAAAAAAAATTAGCACTAACAAGAGACTTCAGTAAGATGGCTTTATGTAAGAAAAATACATAAATATCAATATTTTCCAATACAATAGCAAGTCATTGTTAGAAAATATACCAGAAACCTCTTTCATTCACGATAACAAGAAAAACTATAATACACTTAAGAACAGTTACAAAGAGATGGGAGGATATGAAGAAAACAACAGAACTTTACTGAGAGACATGAATGACATAAAAGGAATGTAGAAACTTACCACATTCCTGAATGAAACAACTCAATACTTTAAAAAATGTCAATGCTTTACAAAATCATGTGTAGGTTTAACACCGTTCTAATTGAAATCTCAATTTGTTTAATTTGAAAGTTGAGTAAATAATTCTAAAGTTTATCTGAAAAGATTCATGAGCATAGCTAAGATATTGGTTAAGGGATAATTTCTCTCCCATAAGTATTAAAATATATTTTAAGGCCAGGCATGGTGGCTCACCCTATAATCCCTGCACTTTGGGAAGCCGAGGCAGGAGGATCACTTGAGGGTAAGAGTTTGAGACCAGCCTGAACAATATAGCCAGACCCTGTCTCTACAAAAAAGTAGAAAAATTAGCTGGGGGTCATGGCATATACCAGTAGTCCTAGCTACTTGGGAGGCTGAGGCAGGAGGATCACTAGAGCCTAGGAATTTGAGGTTGCAGTGAGCTATGATGATGCCACTGCACTCTAGCCCAGGTAACAGAGCAAGACCCAGTCTTGGAAAAAAAAAAAAAATATATATATATATACACACACACACACATATACATACACACACACATATTTTTTAAGTCACAATATTTTAAATAGTATGATATCCACTTCTTAGGCCCTACATTTCACCCTTCTCTAGTAGCCCCAGTATCTTTTATAAATAAAAAGAATAAGGGATCCAATCTAATTATTCATTAAAAATTATGAAGAACATGATTTATGTGAAATTAAACCTGTTAGTGACTATCATTCCACAAGATCTGGAAAAGTGATTAGTACAACTGCCTCCCAGATACACTTTGACCAATGTGAGTACCTGTGAGGCCACTTGGCCTTTGCAATGCCCCAGCATTCCAAGCATTGACTTCTGGGCTGAGGAGTCGTGGTCTATGTGAACAGCATCCTGTTCTACTCCCAACAGTGACATCCCATGAGTCTGGATCCTGAGGGTCCTTGATCACCTGCTATACCATCCACTATAGACTGAATTGTGTTCCCCCAAAATACATATATTGAAGCCCTAATGCCCAATGTGATGGTATTTGGAGATGAGCCCTTTGGAGTGAATTAGGTTTAGATGAGGTCATGAGGGTGGGGCCCTAATGATGGGATTAGTGCCCTTATAAGAATAGGAGGAAACACCAGAGCTCTCTCTCTGCCATGTGAAGACACAATGAGAAGGTTGCTGTCTACAAGCCAGTAAGAGAGCCCTCACCAGAAACCAACCATTCTGGCACCCTGATCTCAGACTTTCCGACTCTAGAACTGTAAGATAATTTCCGTCATTTAAGCCACGTGGTGTGTGGTATTTTGTTACAGTACCCTAAGCAGATACCACTGCCCTGATGGCAACTCAAAGAGACATGAGTTTGAGCTGCAGTGTGGAGGAGCCCCCCACATCATGCCCAATCAGATGGAGCATCCATACATTGCTGGCCGAGGTATTAACAGCTCTGCGGTAGGTCACTCTCAATCTCCCTTCCTAGATATCCAGTATTTCCTGGGGTTTCTATACATTACCAGCAGTTCATTCTCTCCCTTTCTCTTTCTTTTTTTTCCCTCACCTCAGCAGCCATAGTTGCTGACCTCATTCCTTCATTCCTCACTTGCTATGTGCAGCCACATTTCTAGGTTCTTGGGAGACATCAGTGAATAACAAACAAAGGTCCCTCATGGAGCTTATACTCCACTAGTAGGAGACAAATAATAACCAATTTAATAACTAAACAATTCACCTAGTATTTTAAAAGATGATGAATGCTATAGGAAAAAAATAGAGCAGGATGTAAGGGTGTTATGGACTGATTGTTTGTGTCCCACCAAAATTTATATGTTGACACCCTACTTCTCAGTGTGACTGTATTTGGAGAAAGGGTCTTTAGGAGGTAACTAAGGTGAAATGAGCTCATAAATGTGGGGCCCTAACCCCATGGGATTGGTAGCCTTACAAGAAGAAGAGCTCTCTCTCTCTCTCTTTCTCTCTCTCTCTCTCTCTTCCTCTCTCTCTGCAAATGAGCACAGAGGAAAGGCCACGTGAGGACACATTGAGAAGGTGTCCATCTGCGAGCCAGCAAGAGGACCTTTGCCAGAAACCAAGCCCACCAGCCCAAGTTGTCATAACAAAGGGAAATCACCTCAGAAAAGATAAAAGGGAATCATCTCAGAAAAGGAGGAAATTGCATATTCACCCACCCTCTCTCACACGCATTCACGCACACACCCACAAACACGCCCTGGCTCACCACAGCACCCCCAGCGCTCACCCGGCCAACTCCAGCCTCCAGCTCGCCAGTGGGAGCTGTTCATATCAAGCACAACCCTGGGTGTGGGGATTTCCATTCCTCTAGGGCTTTCTGCAGACGCTGGCCTTACCAGGAAGCCCCCACTCTGGAAAGGGAATTACCTGTCAACAAAGGCCTCTGCCAGCCTCGAGGCACAGCCGAGGGCATTGCATTACAGGCTGCTCACACGGCCACAGCCTGCAACCGCTGGCACAGGCACAGAGAAGCAGCTCATTCATAACGAGCCAGCAAGCTGCCTTTGTCACATTTACCATCCCCTGTGTGCCAAGCAGCTAAAATCGCGGGGGAGGACCCCCACCCAGAAGGCAATAAAACTGTCCTGCCAGAGAGAATTCTCCACCCAAAGCATCTTTGGTCATTTAGCACCACTGTCGTCGAGCTTGATGGTAGCAAAACAAAGAGCAGCCAGAGCTCCAGGAGCAGCCAGAGGACCTGGGAAGTGTGAAGCACTGAAAAGGAATCTATTTTAAGGGTATAACTGGATACGTACTCAAAAATGGAGGTTCAGATATGTACATTGAAGTATTATTTGTAATAGGATTCAGAAATGCCCAACAACAGGGGTTGGCTGAATAAACCATAAGACAGTCACTCCATGCATTGATAAGCAGTCATTAAGAATAATGTGTTGGAGGTATATTTAAGGACGTAGTAAAGCATTCAACAGATACTCATAAGTGCAAAAAATAGGAATAAACCTGTGGATGAAGTACGATCCCAATTTTGTAAAGAAAAATAAATGACAAGACAACATGTTAAAATGTTAGGATTATTTCTGGGTTATTTTCCCTTTAAACGTTTTTGTATTTTTTAGATTTTCTATAATGAACATGTATTGCTTTCTGAAAATAATGACCATATTAAGATAATAAAGATACTCACATTCAAATGTTTTATATATATATAATTAATTCTCCATGTAGCTAGGCTTCCTTAAACTCCTACTGAACGAATTCATTCAAAAGCACAAAATCTATAAAAAAAAGCCATTGACATCCAAAATTAAAAGTACTCTTCTTAGAGATAATTCTGCTTCTAAGTGCTTTGAACTGTATATCTTTGCCATACTCTTTTTGACAGCGAAGAGTCTTTTCAGGAGGAAAAAAATCATGGTTTTTCGGGGGTTCTCTGCTCATTGCTTTAAATTTGCCAGCCTTTTATGACATTTGTGAGGCAGAGGCCACCTCCTCCCTCGTCTGGATCATTATGTGTCAGTCTGATGGGCACATGCTGTACAGAAGTACAGGTATGGTGCAGGACTTGTAATGACCCTGCCAAGGTTACGAGGCTGGCTGTGGAGGGACTTGACAGGTAGAGATCAAATCTGAGCCAAGCAGGGGCAGGGGAGAGGGTCAGTCACCACCCCAGAATGAGTGGAGTCGCAGGAACAGAATCAAAAAGCAAAATAATGGGACCCAAAACATCCACAACAGGTCAGAGAGAAAGCAGGAGTCATGGACAGAAAGCAAGATTCTGGCCCAGCACAAGGAGGGTCCTGCAGAGAAAACCGGAACCCCTTGAAGCAGCTCGGCTAACTGAGGGGGCAACGTGGAGGAACAGCAGTGAGCATCCAGCTCCCCTTTGTTGGTAACCTGCTCTGTCACAACAGTTCTATGAACCGGGATCATCCTCATTTACCAGATGAAGAGAGTCACTCAAAGAGTAGCTGGACCCATTGCCGGTGAGCAGTGGGGTGGAGATTTAAATCTAGACGTAGCTGACTCCAAATCCCACTCTCTTTGCACCGTGGATCTGCCACAGACCACAGAACTAGGCGACAGTAGAAGGGAAGGTGATTTCTTAGAGTCAGAGGTAAAGGAGACGCGGTAAGATTGTGACTATAATATTCACGACGGCCCACCAACCAAGCCCAAGAGGAAATCACCTGATACAACATGCAGTGACCTTGTGTGGATTATGACAATGAGTCTATCTGAAGTCTTTTCTCTTTGTCTTTGAGTTTCTGCAGCTTGACTATGATATGCCTACATACATATTTAGATTTTTTTTATATTTATCTTTCCTGGTGTTTTCTGAGCTTCCTAAATCTGTGATTTGATGTTTGTCATTAATTTTGGGAAGTTCTCAGTCTTTGTGACTTCAAATATTTTTCTGTTCTTTCTCTCTTTCTTTTCCTTCTGGTATTCCTATTTTGCATATATCTTTTATAATTGTCCTATAGTTCTTGGGAAATTAAGTACCAAGTTTTCTTTATAAATAATATTATGATTTTCTTTATAAATATTATTATAAATAATGCTATTATGAACATTCTTTTTCTGTATCTTTATATATATCCTTACATTGTTCTTAAAATAAATTTTGGTTATAGAATTGATGGATGAAATAATGGTATGCAGGATACTAAGGCTGTTTAAACTTGTACAAATAAATTTCATACAAAAAAAGTTTATAGAAATTTCCATTCCCATAGAAGAATATGAGAGTTCTTGTTCCCTCATATCCTCACCTATCCTGAGTAAAATGTCTTTTTAACCTATGTCAACTTGATCACTGGGAGAAAAATCACCTAAAGTGTTAAACACACCATATATAATCTCAAATATGCCTGTTTCCCATTTCATCAGAAAGCACGCAAGTGAACTTCGCCATAAAGAAAAATGCTTCTGAAAATGTATCTATAGAGTAGACAGTGTATGTCTTAATTTTTTAAAAAATGGAATCATTAATTAGTTTAAGTGGAAAAGGGATTTATTAAAGATATTAATAGTTCATGGAATCATTTGGAGAGCTGGAGCAACAATTCAAGACTCAGCTTCAGTGCCACAGAACTGATCTGGTGAGTCAACTTTTGCCACCACCACTCACTAAATGCCAGATGAAATTCCTGATTCAGAAGTATTAAGGTTTGAAGAAAAGCCAGAATTCATCTTGACTCAGCTGCTGCTCAGAACTGGCGCACCATCTCTTCCAGTGGTCAAACAAATGGCATGGCCAGGTCTGAAAATGTGGCGGGGTAATATTCTCCACCTACAAGGAAGCCCCCGCAGGCACAGGCGGCAGGCAGGGCTGTGTAACCCTCACAGGGAAAGGAGGCCACACTTGGGAAAAGAGACATAATCTACCTATTACCAATCTACCAGCTACCACTTCCCAACCACTAACTGGACAAAATACTTAACTGGTCTCTTTTCTTGGCTTCCACAAATGTAAAATTTATCTTCAAGCACTCTTCTTGCTCTGAAATTCTAGAATTCTAAGTAAAATTTTATACATTAGGTCAAACAGTCTACTCACTAGGGTGAATATTAATAGAAAGCATAAAGGAAGCTTTGTTTAAAGTCAAAAATAATTTTAAATGCAAATAGTCATTCTCTCCAATAGCCGTTTCATAACCCTTACTTCTCAAATACCAGCTATTCTTAAAGTGAAACTCATTTAAATGTCTCTGCTTTTCCTGTGTCAATTAATACGGAAAATCTAAAATGTAAAGGTCAATAAACTATGGACTTTAGGGAAAGATTAAAATTTTGTCTTAAACAAGAAGCTAGAATATTTCTAATACTTTCATTTTACTTTAATGGCTACCAAATATATGTGGACCCGAGCTTCACTCAGGAGTATGGGTCTTAGATTTGAAGGCTTTTGAAAGAAAATCTGACTTGATGAAATGATAGGGAAAGGAAATAAATTGCAGTTAGACAAATTAACACAGTAAGGAAATATAGTTAACCCTTGCCATTGAGGATTTAATTTTAAGGGTTAGTCTACTGTTTATCCTAAAGCCTATAACATGTAGTAATAAAAAATTTTGCTGAAACATTAAGTTTGAGAATGCTCTGCCCCAAGTATCAGGTGCATGATCCCAGCATCCAGATCCCACCGTGGCATTTTTGTCCTTGACTTGTTGCCATGGGCATATTCACTCTCACATGTGCATTGCTGCATTTAGGAAAGAACTATACGCTGCAATGGTAATAAATAATTAGGGACTCATGAAGGTCTCTGGAAGTGCTCAAAAATCACACATCTTTATTATATATTTTTTAAAAGGAAACATAAAGATTTAAAAAGATTTTTTTTAAAAAAATAAATAAATTTTTTAAAATGAGACACAAGCTACCACTGATAACACAAAGGTCCATAGTCTGATTGTTAGATGCAGTATCACTTAAGAATTTCTGTTGCAAGTGACAAAAGCCCAACTCAAATTGCAGGCAACAGGTTTTGGCTGGTTATTGAAAAGTCTTGGGATGATTTGCAGGCCTAACTTGATCCAGGAGACCAAATGATGTCATCAGGACTCAGTTTCTCTCCACCTCCCACCTTTGCCCTCACTATGTTGGCTTCGCTATCACTCACCTGGCGACTCTTAGCTGTGGCCGAGCAAAGAAGAGAGCCCCTTCGCTCAGGGCCTCCTGCATAATTCCCAGATGCCCAGTGATGAGATCAAGGGGGTCTCCTGCACCTCCTGCTTAGTCAGGCCTTGGTCATATGTGCTGCCTCTGGAGAAAGAAAGGACCCCTTGCCCCCGCATCCCCAATCTGCGTGGGGGGAGTAATGGAGAAATAAATGGTTCTCCAAAGGAAATCCAGGGTGTCCTGACCCAGAGGAAAGGCAAATGCATTATGGGTGATCAAGATAGTAAATGTCGCCTATGGATGTTTCAGATAAAACTGAAGGAACCTGTAGCTTCCCTATATGAGAACCGGATCCTAAGCAAGTGCAGTTTCAGCATCAAACTCTCCCTGAGAAAGCGAGAGAAAGTCCCGGGGCCCTGGCAAAGGCAAGTGTGCCAGGAACTGTGGCAGAGCGTAGCTGCTCCTTGGCTCCCCCGGAAAACCCTCCTCAAACGTCTTTAGTGTCTGTGGCCTTTCTATGTTTGAAACTTTAACTATTAATGTAACCGTCAGAGAAACCCTGCTATCAGCTCAGTATTCTGTGTCTGAATTGACGACCTCATTTTCCATGAGTCAGCCTTCAGTACATCCAAATTTATTTGTTAATGTGCATATTTTTGTGTAACTAACAAGAACCAGGAGTGCCTACATTTATTAGATGTTCGTTTTTGTCCTTTTAAACACACCTTGGAATAAATAGTGAAATACATTTTAGGAAAAAAACTTGATTTGTGCTATTTGAATTTTTGAACTAGCACTGGACTATGTAGATCAACACTATGTTTTCAACATCCCTGCCTCAACCAGGAAAACTTAACCCGATGTGTACAATTTTTCTGAGGAGAATCCACCCCTATCTCAAAGGGATCAATGACTCACAAAGTGTTCAGAACCACTGGCCTAAGCCCAAGACCCACAAAGCACCATTTTGCCCAACTCAAAAAGGCCATGGGTGTGATGGTAACACGCCAAGGCTAAGAAGTCAGAGTTTAAACCTGACTCTGCTCTGTGACCTCAGGCAAGTTACATAATCTCTCTGTGCCTCTTTTTCCTTATCTATAAAATAAGGATAATAATAGCTCCTACCTAAAAGGATTTTGGTTGGATTAAATGAGATAATTCATGTCAAGTATTGAAATCAGTAACTGCTATGTAGTAAGTACCGAATAAATATTAATTATTAATATTATAAGTACATATATTTGGTTTTCATGTTTCTCTTCCCTAAACTTTCAAACTCTATTTGTTTCAATAGAATTAATCCACAATTCACCCAACGTCACGATGGCAGTCACCCACCATATAGACTTACATGATAAGGACATATGCACCTGGAATTGGGGATTAAAAATTAACAAATTAAGTATTTTTATTTAATACATATGTATAGAGCACTGTGTGTTGAGGCTGTAATTAAATACTTTGCTAATACCAACCCACTTTATCCTGATAAGAATCTGAAAGGTAGGTTCTATCATTACCCTTTTTTTATAGATGAGGAAACTGAGGCATGGAGAAATCAAGTCAGTTGCCTAGGTGACACAGCTAGCAAACATAAGATTTAGGATTGGAATCCAGAGAGTCTGGCTCCAGAGTCCAGGACCTTAACCACTTTCCATTTGCTTGTCGTTGATGGGAAAGGAAGGGTCGAAAGAGAGAGAAAATAATTCATCAACTTCTGACATGTATTAAGCACCTACTGTGCTGCAGCTTTCACGCTTACTTTAGTACTTTAATCTCTGTTAATACTTCTAAGAACAATCATAAAAAGATTTTTACAGAGCACTTAAATGCCAAAGATTACTTCATTTAATATTCTAACAGCCCTATGAAGTAGACGCTATTATTATTGCCATTTTACAGATGAAGAAAGTAAACCTTAAAAAGATTAAGCGGCTTGCCCAAAGTCACATGCCTAGTAAATAGTGACGCTGGGCTTCAAACCCAGGCTCTCTGGCTCTAAAACTGTTGTGTTTAACCACAACACTCTCCTGGCTGCCTGACCCCGTGGGGTTTGTATTATGATGCCCTTATTTGAAGTAAATCACATGACTATCTATTCACACTCCATTTAGAGGATACTGGCCACTGCTGTCGGTCACTTCGGAGATGGGAAAATGAAGCCACAGACACTAGAGATACTAGGAAGTGCCAGTCTATCACTGGGAAAGCTAACTGCAGGCCAATCTGTGAAGCAAATGAGTGCTTCCTTTGGGGTTTCCAAACTGTTTTTCAACCCTTTCTTTCATCCTGGTAACTCTGATTCCCCATGGTGCTATTGGAAATAATGTATCTTCTCTAAATTATTATGACTCGATTAAGAACTCAAAATGGGTAAGGAAGGATATGATGAAATATAAATGTGCAGCTCTCAGAATGCTAATGCTATCAGTAGATAGTTCAAAGGCAGAGTGTTTCGGTTAAATAAGAATTTCTAACATTCTGATGTGTACCTGAGGACAAAACCTCGCTGTCAACCATGGCAGAATGGTGGAAAAACTAGAAACTTAGGGAGAACTTTTAGATTCAGAAATTGAGAAATACGGAGAACATTTTAAAAGCAGACAACTCAGCAGTCTGATCTAATGTTAATAAATGCCAGAAACAGAGTTTAATTTATAGAATTTCTATCGACCACATGCAGAGATATTAACATTCAGGTAACACTTAGGGGGGCAGGTTGGACCTTAAACTGAAGGAATGACTAATGGCAAACACACACCATGCAGTTCATGTATCATGCTTATTAATTCTCACAATCGCTTTGCCAGGTAGCCATGACCAACCTGTTTTATTGTTGAGCAAAAAGGCAAAAAGAGTCTTTGGTAGGGGAGATAGGATTCACACCTAGTTCTAGCTGATTCCAAAGACTTTTTTTTAAAACCATGCTGCCCCCCTTGGGTAGAGAAAAAAACATGCCTCTCCCAGGATTGCAAAATCCACCCTAGTCACGGGATGCAAAGATGAACTTCCAAAGGCCAAGGTGAGAGAAGGAGCCAGTCTAACACACAAATAACATGCCTGTAATCTACATATAGCATCCTGCCCCCTAAACAAGAGCCCTTCTAACTGGCCCGTTGGCTACGTGAGGCTGTGTTCATCTCCGGGACGCTGCCTCCTGCCCAGGTGATCTAAATGATAAGATTTCTCCTAGACACTAATGGGGACACATCTTCCAATGATCTCTCTGACATTCAACATCTTTGTCTGAATCCTTTTCCTCTGGTATTGGCAGGTGACTTTCTGCTCTATCAGAATTGTAAGATTTGAGTTTGGGTTTGGGAGTAAAAAGGCCATGGCACCCCAGATTTTGCTATTCATGAGTCCTTAGGCCAAAGTACCAAGATAATGCCACACTTACTAGCACCTCATTGCAAGGTCCCCAACAGGCTTGGGAAGTTTTTTCTTTTCAAAATAATACTTTATTATTTTTGTTTTTTCAAAACAATGCTTACACTTAAAATAGACTATTTTTTAGAGCAGCTTTCAGTGCACAGCATTGAGCAGAGAGTGGAGAGTTCTCATATATCCCGTGTTCCACCCAGTGCACAGCTACCTCGACTGTCAAGATGCCCCACCACAGTGATGTGTTTATTACAATTGATGAACCTGCACTGACACGTCACTATCACCCAGAGCCCAAGTTTGCATTAGGGTTCACTCTCCGTGTTGTACATTCTGTGTGTTTAGACAAATGTACGACATGTATTCACCACTGCAGTATCATACAGAGTAGTTTCACTGCCCTAAATAGCCTCTGTGCTCCCCTCTCACCCCTGGCAACCACTCGTCTTTTTACTGTTACCATAGTTTTGCCTTTGCAGAATGTCATATAATGGGAACCATATAGTAGACAGCCTTCTCCATTGGCTTTTTTCACTCAGTAATAGGCATTTAAGTTTCCTCCATATCTTTTCATGGCTTAATAGCTCATTTTGTTTTAGTGATGAATAACATTTCATTGTCTGGATACAGCGCAGTTTATTTATTCATTCACCTACTAAAAGACTTTTTGATTGCTTCCTGGTTTTGTTTTAAACAAATAAGAGTCCAAATCTTTTACCCATGTATATCGAAATATTTGCAGGTGAAATCATACAAAGTCCAGGATTTGATTCAAAATAATATTGGAGGAGGAAGTATTATGTGAAACAAGATGGGCCATGAGGCCGGCCGTGGTGGTCCACACCTGTAATCTGGGAGGCCAAAGCAGGAGGATTGCTTGAGGTCAGGAGTTCAAGACCAGGCTGAGCAAGAGTGAGACCCCCGTCTCTATAAAAATAGAAAAAAAATAGTGGGATGTGGTGTCACACACCTCTAGTCCCAGCTACTCGGCAGGCTGAGGCAGGAGGATCACTTCAGCACAGGAGTTTGAGGTTGCTGTGAGCTAGGCTGACACCATTGCACTCTAGCTTGGGCAACAGAGTGAGACTCTGTCTCAAAAAAAAAAAAAAAAAACATGAGTCATGAGTTGATATTGCCTAAAAGTGGGTGATGGGTTGATAGGGATTCATTACATTACTCTCTACTTGTGTATATGTTTGAAACTTTCTATAATAAACATATTTTAAATGCATTCCTGCCACAAAATTTTTGTTTAGAACATTTTCACAGCCTATTACACACTTCCCTTCCACTGTCTGAAATCTCAGATCCCACTTCCCTGTGATTCTTTCCCTAGCTACTCTAGCCTACAGAGTCCTCTTCCTCCTCAAAAGTCATCATTTCTTTAAATGCACATAATAGAAAAGAAGAAAAGTTGAAACTCAATGCACTAAGCATCTACATTAAGAAGTTAGGGGAAAAATCAGCAAATTCACCCCACATAGAATAGAAAGAAGATAATAAAGATAAGAGATGAAACAATAAAATAGAAAATAAACACAGAATAAAGAAAAGTATATAAACCAAAAGTTGGTCCTTTGAAAGTTGATAATCCATGGCACATTGTGCCAATAAACATTGAAATTTGAGTGATATCAACAACTTTCTGGAAAATATACAACTTACCAAAATTGACATAAGAATAAAGAAAAATCCAAAGTGTCCTGTTTCAGATGGGCAGTGAATGGAATTACAAAAAATAGCTTAAGAATAATGATGATAAAAAAATGAATCTATAATTAAAAACTTTTCTACAAAGAGAACCCAGGCCCAGATAACTTCACCAGTGAATACTACCAAACATCTGTGGAAGAAACAACGCTATCTCAAAACTCTTCCAGGGAACAGAAAAAGCAGGAACATGCCCTGCATTGTTTTACAAGCTAGCATAATTTTGACACCAAAACCTGATAAATACACTTTGAGAAAGTAAAATTATAGGCTAATCATACTCATCAACACAGATGCAAAATTCCCAAACAAAATATTTGCAAACCAAATAGAGAAATACACAAAAAGAACAGTATATCACAACAAAGTTGGGTTTATTCCAGGAAGGAAAGGTAAATCAATCAGTGTACCTTACCACCTTAACAGAAAGTGACTCTGTAAAACTGGAGTAAGGACTTTGAAGAATGGAGTGGAGAAATATGAGGCTGTCAGCACAGAGGCCAGCGTGGGATGAGACCGTAAACCTAGCTAAAGAGCATGGACAGCAAGCAGGGGGGGTAGGTTGGGGGTGAGGAAGTGACATATCAAGTTGGTATTTCAGAAAGATCATCCTTGCTGCCGTGGGGAGAGATAGCTGGAAGGGGGCCCACCGGAGGGGGGAGATCAGTTAGGAGGTCCATACAATATAGTGGGAAAGAAATAAAGGTGAAGGAGACTTGGAAGACGGATGAGGAGGAGGAGGGATGAGAACTCAGGGATGACCCCCAGATTTCTGACTTGGGCGTCTGGAATAATCATGGTGTCATGTACTGAGATGAATAACATGGAAGAAGGAACAGATTGGGGTAAAAAGAAAAAAGAGAGGGAGGGATAATAATAAGATAGATGATGCACAATCTTACTAGTAATCCAGAATATGCACATTAGATGCTATTTCTCCCCAAGTTTAATAAATCTGATTATATGAAAATTAGATGTGGGGCAACAGAAACATTTATGGCACTTCTGGTGGGATGTAAATTGGTACAACCATTCTTAAAATATTTTAAATTGACAGATAAAATTGTAGGTATTTACTCTGTACAACATATTGTTTTGAAACATACACACCGTGGAATGACTAAATCTAGCTAATTGACATATACATTACCTCATATAGTTATCATTTTGGTGGTGAGAACACTTTATATCCACTCTCTTAGCATTTTTCAAGAATACGTCATATTGATAACTATAGTCACATGTTGTACAATAGACCTCTTGAATTTATTCTTATCTAACTAAAATTTTGTATCTTTTGACCAACATATCCCCAACCTCACTCCACAGCCACCCAAGTCTCTAGAAACCACCATTCTACTCTTTACTTCTATAAGATCAACTTTTTAGATTCCACACATGAGTGAGATCATATGGTGTTTGTCTTTTTGTGCCTGGCTTATTTCACTTAACATAATGTCGTCCAGGTTTACCCATGTGGCAAATGACAGAATTCCTTTTTATGGCTAAATAGTATTCCACTCTGTATATACACCACATTTTCCTTTTCCATTCATCTGTTGGCAGACACAGGTTGATTCCATGTCTTGGCTATTGTGAATAATGCTTCAGTAAACACAGCAGGGCAGCTATCTCTTCAACATGCTGATTTCATTTCCTTTGGATATATATACCCAGTAGTGGGATTGCTGGATCACATGGTAGTTGTATTTTTGATTTTTTGAGGAACCTCCATATGTTTTCCATAATGGCTTGTATGGCCATTTTTTAAATCAATTTAGTGATGCCCAATAAAGTTAAAAGCCATACCCTTCAAACCAGTGATAACATTTCTATATGCCTCACCTAAAGAGATTCTTACACACATACTAATGGTGATTTGTAGAAAGAAGTTCATTGGATCATTGTTTCTGTCAACAAAAGATTTAAAAAATGGAAACAACTGTCCTCTGTAAAAACAGCTAAATAACTGTAATTTATTCATAAGTGGAATACTTAATGAGTGGGTTAGGTCTGTATATATCAACATGGATGAATCTCAAAAACATTTTCAAGTGATTAAAGGAAGCTACAAAAGACACATATAGAATAATATCATCTACATAATTTTTATACAAAAAAGTTGTATGTATACTATTTATGGATATATACAAATGTCCCAAAAGTAAAAAATGCACACATGGTAATGATGTACACCAATTTCAGAACAATGCTTATCTCTGAGAAGGGAAAAAGTGTGAGAGAAGGTAGGAGGGATAGAGCTTTAGCTATATCCATGTCTTATTTTTACAGAGAAAAATCTAAATTCTAAAAAGAAAAAAGTAAAGGAAGTATTCATTCAAAAAGCTGTAAAAAGAATATCTCAGCCAGGCATGGTGGCTCACTGCTGTAATCCCAGCAACTGGGGAAGCTGAGGTGGGAGGATCACTTGAGCCCAGGAGTTTGAGACCACCCTGGGCAACATTGTGAGACCCTGTCTCTGGAAAAACTGAAAAAAATTAGGTGGGCATAGTGGCATGATCCTATAGTCTCAGGTGCCCAGGAGGCTGAGGCAGGAGGATCATTTGCGCCCAGGAGTTTAAGGCTGCAGTGAGTTATGATTGTACCACTGCACTCCAGTCTGGGTGATAGAGTGAGACATCATCTCCAAAAAATTTAATTAATTAATTAAAAATTTAGAAAAGAGAATATATCATTTTTAAAATTTAGATTTATTGAGGTAAAATTTTCACACCATAAGATTTGGCCTTTTTAGGTATACAGTTTGATGACTTTTGGCAAGCATATATACATAACCACAAACATAGTGGAAAAACATTTCCATTACCCCAAAAAGTTCCCTCATGCCCCTTGGTAGTCAATCCTCTCCCCTCATCACCAGCCTTTGGCAACCACTGATCTTCCCCTACAGTTTCCAGTCCCTATGGTTTTGCCTTTTCCAGAATGTCACATAAATGGATTCCTACAGCATGTAGCCCTTTGTGTCTGGCCTCTTTCACTTAGCATAATGCTTTTGAGATTTATTCATGTTGTTGCATGTATCAGTAATTTATTTCTTTTTATTATTTAGTAGTATTCCATTTTATACAGATAACACAATTTTTTTAAAACTCTTTGCCAGTTGATGGCCATTTGGGGTGTTTCTCAGTTTGGACAATTATGAATAAAAACTGCTATAAATATCTGGGTGTAGGTTTTTCTAAAAACACTTTTTAATTTCTTTTGCATAGAGTGGAATTGTTTGGCCTCTTGGTAAGTATATGTTTAACTTTGTGATAATCTGCAAATTGTTTTCCAAAGTGGCTGTACCATTTTCCAATCTTATTAGCTCTACATCCACACCAGTACTTCTTATTGTCTGTTTTACATTTTTGCCATTCTACTCAGTATGTTGCCTTTAATTTGCATTTCCCTGATAACCTATGACGTTAAGCACCATTTCATGTGCTTCTTTCCCATCCATATATCTTTTTTGGTGAAGTGCCTATTCAGATAATTTGCCCATGTATTAACTGAGTTGTTTGTCTTCTTGTTTTTGAGTTGCAAGAGTTCTTAATACATTCTGAATACAAGTCCTTTACCGCATCTATGTTTTGCAAATATTTTCTCCAGATGTGACTAGTCTCTTCATTTTCTTAACAACGTGGTTCAAAGATCAGAAGTTTTTAAGTGTTAATGAAATACAGTTATCAATTTTTTTCTTTTATGGTTTGTGCTTTTCCTGTCCTATCCGAGAACATTTTCCTAGCCCAATGTCACAGTAATGTTTTTTATATGTTTTATTACAGAATTTTATAGTTTTAGCTCTTACATTTAGATCTACAATACAGAACTGTCAGAATCTAGCCAAGTTGCTTGCCTTCTAAAACAAACAAAATCAACGTTCTCCAGAGAATTTCTACAGGCCTGAGAAGCTCACAACATAAAATTCAAATTGTCCAGGGCACAATCCAAACTTATTAAACATACAAAGAACCAAGAAACTGTGAACAATCTCAAGGGAAAAGGAAATCAAAAGATCACAACTGCAAGATGACCCAGATGTTTGAAATATCAGACAAAAACTTTAAAGCAGCTATTATATCTATGTTTCATGAGGTAAAGGTAAACATTTTGAAATACAAAAGTTATCAGCAAAATAACAGAAATAATAACAAATAAACAAATGTAAATTTTAGGACTGAAAAATATAACATCTAAAACTGTCACCAGATGGGCTCAAGAGCAGAAAGAAGAGAATGACAAAGGAAAGAGTCAATGAATTTGAAAATAGAGTAATAGCCATTATCCAATATGAAGAATGGGGGGAGGAATGAACAGAATATTATCAAATGACCTAACATTTATTTCATTAGAGTCCTTGAAGGACAGGAGAAGTAAATTGGTGCAGAAAGAATATTTGAAAAAAAAATGGCCAAAACTTCCCTAATTTGATGAATGACATCAACTTATAGGTTAAAGAAGTTCAGGGAATTCCAAAGAGGATACATGCAAAGAAAACCAACGACGGCCAGACACATCAAAATCAAACTTGTCAACACCAAGGTTTGTTTTTTATTTGTTATTTTAATCTTAAAAGCTGAAAAGAAAATAGCACATTACATAAATAGAACAACCATTCAAATGACTGCTGATATTACTTCTGAAACCATGGAAACCAAAGGACAGTGGAACAAGAATTTTTTAAGAGACAAGGTCTCTCTCTTGTCGCCCAGGCTGGAATGCAGTGGCACAATCGTAGCTCACTGCAGCCTCTGCTGGGCTCAAGTGTTCCTCCTGCTTCAGCTTTTCAAGTCTCTGGGATTACAAACGTGAGCCATTGTCCCTGACTTGAAACAATATATTTAAAGAGTCAGAAGAATTGTCAACCCAGAATTTTCTCTTCAGTGAAAATATCTTTCAGGAATAAAAGTTAAATTAAAGCATTCTCACACGAAGGAAAAATAAGAGAATCTGTCACCAGCAGATTTGCTCTAAAAGAAATGCTGAAATTTCTTCAGGTTGACATGAAATTATACCAGAAGGACACTTTGAACTTCAAGAATGAAGGAAGAACAACATAAATGGTAAATATCTGAGTAAATATTTCTCTCCATTAATTTCTTTAAAATGAGTATGACTGTTGAAAGCAAAAATGATCACATTCTCTTGTGGAGGTTTTAGGTATGTAGACATAATATTTAAGACAACTATAGCATAAAGGGTAGAGGGCAAATGGATTTATATGGCTGTAAGGCTTGAAATAAAGGACTGAGGGAGCCCAGGAAATAAAGGACCTAAGAGGATGCAGAGATCCTTTGATAATGTGTTTTTATGTGATATCTACATGCTGTTAAATCCTTTCACAAAAATTTAATATTTTAACTGGGAAATGTATTTCATATAGAAAAATATATTTCAATTAATTTGATAAAAAGATAATCTTTCCTACATTGCTAAGTTTTATTTCTCCTTTATTTATCAATTTCTTTGTATGAAACCGTATGCAACAAACATGAGAATGGAGTAATGGAACCAAAAATAACAAAAAGTCATTTGTAGTAGGATGTGCCACTAGAAGAGAATTTTGCTTTCCTATGTCCATAATTTAGATTAAAACTACATAAGTATCTCTCTCTCTCCCTCTCTCCATATATATATATATATATATATATATATATATATGCACACACTCACACATATATGAAAATAAGACAACTACCCAGATAAGTGACAGGTGTAAAACTCTTTTCCTCAATTAGTTCTTACAAAAAGAGGTATTAAGACTAGCAATTAATCCTGAAGAATTGCCTTAATTCTCCTGTTAGCACTTGTGGTGATATCCTTGGAAAATGTTAGTGTAAACTACAACGTCAGTGGTCTTCAAACTTTTTGCTTATGCACCACCTAAAAGAATTTGCAAAACTATGTGCTCCCGTGTACATTTTTATTTGATCTGTAAAATTTTTCATCATAAATTTAAAGAGTGGCAAAGGACACAATTTCCAGTGTATCATAAGTATAGAAATATAAAAATAAAACCATTATATAATTATTTCAATGTCTAATAGAATAGTAATTTCATAGCCATCATAATTTGTTTTAAAAATATATGAAAGAAACCTTCTCTAGTGGGAAAGTTATATCATTTCTTTTTCCTCCTTGAAGTTACATTCTACTCACCTCACAAAATTTTACCTTATCTTAATATGATTTTATGCTTGAAAATCTTTATTGATTATCTGCCATATTTCTCTGCAACAAAATACTTATAAATTGAATTTTACTTTTTTTAAACTTCTGTGACCAAAAGTCTCTATGTGTTAAAAATATTTTTCCACCTGGGTTGAGTCATCATTACAATATTTTTGTACACAAATGATCAAAATAACTTAAATATGTTATATATTTTGATGAATGCTTATAGACCAAAAAACTTTTAACATATCCCTTGACAGATGAAGTTTTTCCCACTTAGTTAATGTAACCATGTGGACTACGATTTATTGCTTGAATGAGAAGCATCAATTCTATTTCTATTTTCACTTAAATGGATGTAAGCACTGAGAAAATTTGTTCACATAAGTAGACGGAAATGGGAAAAGCTGTGTCATAGCAATGTCACCCAATTCTTTTTTTTTTTAATTGCGGTACCATAAAATTTACCATCTTAACCTTTTGGGGTTTTTTTTAAGACAGAGTCTTGCTCTGTCGCCCCATATAGAGTCTTCATCGCTCACTGCAACCTTAAACTCCTTTAACCTGACTTTTAAAAGAATTTATCATCTAGTCATTAGAGTCATTCACTTTCACAATGTCTGGGAAACATACCAAAAAGTCAAGACCAAGATTTGCCAAATCTATATGTGTTTTGTTTTCATTTAGAAGTACTTTGTTTTACCTGAAATAATCCCTGATAGGTTAGCAAAATGGAAATATTGTTGATTTTGATGCAAAATATTTTTGATAAAATGATTTTATCTCATCATGCAATTTATATATTTTTACCAAACCTAGCAGCTACAGGGATATAGCTTATTCAATTCATAGAAAACATGCTGTTGGCTCCATAATCTAATTGGTAAAGCCAGTTCTCATTGTCAAACCAATCGTCTAGGTTAGATTCACTTTGAGAAAAAGTCTAACTTCATTTTTAACTCACATAAATTGGTATTTGAACATGCATTTTGAGTTTTTTTAAACTAGGAAATAAGTTATCAAATGCATCTCATATGCTCAATTACTAGAAGCAATCAAGATTAAAATGTTGAAACTAATAGAATTGGTTTATCCATTTTTATAATGTCATAAAACTAAAAATAAATCTATGTGGTTTTTCTCATTACTTGATACTAATAAAACATAACATGCAGCTAAAATACATATTATTTATGAGTTAGAATACAATAAAAAACACAGTATTCCTGCTACATTACAGTAAATATTGTAACTGCACAAGGCCAATCTGGTAACAAAGTTGTGAGCTGTTTTTCAGTTGCCATGGAACCCAGGTTGAAGGTCACATAATCTGAGCAAGTCCAGATGAACTGAGCCTGCAATCAGTGGTAGAACCTAAGTGCTCAGACTGAGGAGCTAGGGCTCATTTAAGAAGTGGACATCGCATGGTAGGATCCAGGATCCAGGATCCAATCAGAACACGCCTCATGGCATCACCCCATTACAAGATGCTATTAGATCACACCTCATTACCCTATGCTTATAAAACCTGACCTAGCCCCCAGCTCAGGGAGACAGATTTGAGTGTTTCCTCCTGTCTCCTTGCCAGTGGACTTGTTAAAAAACTTTTCTTTTGTCAAAGGCTCGTGCCATAGTATTGGCTTCTGTACACAGCAGCAAACAAGCCTACTGACTGCTTGGTAACAATATGTCTATATATATATTGAACTTTGTTTTTCAACTTTTAGGAATAACTAAAGAAGAATCATACATAAAATGCTGCAATAGCTCTAATCGATTTTTTGCAAATTATAATAAAAATGTTTCCTATATATTTAATGAAAAATAAAAGTACATGCTATGAAAAAATAAGTCCAGAAGCTAAAGCATAATTTTATTTTTGTTAATAAGAGGCAGAAATAAGATTAGGATCAAAGTATCTATACACTTCATAATAGAATTTGATAAAATAAATGTGTCAGACAAGATAGGCTAGGTCATGCTGCAGAAACAAAGAAGGAATTTGTATGACTTAAAACAACAAAGCTGTGTGACTTAAAACAATACAAGCTCATTTCTAACCTAAGCTATATTTTCGTTATGGCTGGCAGAACAGATCTTCTCCTCTGGGTCACTCAGGGGCCCAGGCTGACCAAGCAACTCTTCTCATCAGAGGGGAGTAAGCACTCTGGAATTTCATAAGGGTAATTAACCACCCAAACCAGATGACACTTCACTTCTGCTCATAAATCATTGGCCAGAAAGAGTCACGTGGCCTTAATCAATCCCAAGATTGCCATGAAATCCAATCCAGCCAAAGGGGAGGGAAAATGGGAACTATTTGGTGAACTGTATCAGTGATTATCACAATACATTTTAACCTTTATTGAAAACACATCCCAAATCAAAAATAAAATTATTATGACTTTTTGCAGGTTATTCCAGTATAATGTGAAAAATATAAAGATCCCAGAATATAATCCATATTATATTTATAATTATCAATGTCACTACTTCAGCTTTTCAAAGCTGCTTTTCTGGCTGGGTGCAATGGCTCACACCTGTAATCCTAGTACTCTGGGAGGCCGAGGTGGGAGGATCACTCAAGGTCAGGAGTTCAAAACCAGCCTGAGCAACAGTGAGACCCCGTCTCTACTAAAAATAGAAAGAAATTAATTGGCTAACTAAAAATATATAGAAAAAATTAGCTGGGAGTGGTGGCGCATGCCTGTAGTCCCAGCTACTCGGGAGGCTGAGGCAGGAAGATCACTTGAGCCCAGGAGTTTGAGGTTGCTGTGAGCTAGGCTGACGCCACGGCACTCTAGCCCGGGCAACAGAGTGAGACTCTGTCTCCAAAAAAGAAAAAAAAAAAAACCAATGAAATTCAAGGTGATGAAACCACACAGGAGCTGTAGGAACATAGAGGAAGGGAGGTGGCGTATATGTGCGTACACGTGCGTGCAATGTGTGTGTATGTGTGTTCAGAGGCTCCTCAAACCTGTGAAGTTTTCATAAAACATGAGCCCTGGAAAGGATCTCGCAGACCAGTGAGTCCCACTCCCTCATTTTATTTATGTAGAAACTGAGGCCGCAGGAAGTTAAGGCACTTGCCAGAGGTCACATAGCTGGTGAGAGCAGCCCAGCTCAGACTGGAATCAAATATCTCAGATGCCCAGTTCCCATGCACCATGCTCTTGCCCTCTCCACACTCCCTCCTAAGCTTATTCAGTAACAATGGTATCTTAAGAGGTGCACGTGCTAAGGTGCTGCCAGCCGTCATTCTAAGTTCTCTACACAGATTGATTCATTTACTACTTAACAGCAACTCTAAGAGTTAGGTGTGTTTTTATGTTCTCTTAGTATGATAATATTGAGTCTCAGCTTAATTGATTTGTTCAAGGTTACACGGTTAACATGTAACAAAGTCAATGTTGAACACTCTGTAGTCTGAATACAGAGCCATATGCATGGGAAAAAAATGACATAGTCACTTTAACACACAATTCCCAGGTGCTACTCACAGAAAGTCTGAGTCTCTAGGTCTGCAAGGTGAAGTCTGCATTTTGATCACGCACCCTAGGTGGTTATGATTTGGTGGCTCTTGGATTGTGCTCCGAAGACCCATTTCTAATGTACCTTGTTTCTTTCTAACTTCAGAGTTTCCTGACAGAGTCCCTCACTTCCCTGGGACCCCCTGTTCCCAGAGAACTCACTTTCAGGAGCCTGCTGGGAATGAGGGGACTCTGGGAACAGACTCATGCCCCCTGGTGGTCAGAGACTACCGGCTGGGAGCTGCTGCCAAGAGGGTCCCTGGTCAATAGCACACATGTGAATTTTTCTAGAATTCCATTCAGCCAATATTACCGCGGTGCCGCTATGTGCCAGCACTGAGCCCTTGCAGCACAGAGCACACCCGGGAGAAACAAGACTTTTGGGGACAGAATTCTTCAAGGTGACTGGTCACCTGCTTTCATCCACTGATAAGAAAGGCAGGATTTTAAGCAGCAGTTGGACACATTTCATCTAGTCTAAGTTATTTGTATCTGACAACATATGGCTCTGAATTGTAGGGCACTAGGAAGGCTGAAGACCAGTGTTTTGAGAAACGCTGAGCCCGCACTCTGGAAGGAGACCCAGCACAGTGCGAAGAGCCTGGGCTTTCCTCTCAGGCGGCTCCAGCTCTGTCACTTCAGGCTCTGGGGCCCTGGGACAATTCTTTCCTCTCTCTGAGCTACGGCTGCCTCACCTGAGCCATGTGAACAATAATAATACCTACCTCATGGGGTTGTGATGAGGATGAAATGGCCTCTTAGAACAGTGCCTGGCGTGTGGTAAAAGCTCAAAAAAAAAATCTGTAGTAATTTTGTGTACTTTGTAGTGTTATATCCTAAAGTACAAAAGATATATGCCAGGGGTTCTGACATCAGGGTTGATTCATTCGCCTTAAAAAGGAACGTTAATAATTCTCCATTCATTGTAGTTGAGAGACAAGATCTGCTCCAGTTCTGAATCCTCCAACATGTGATACATGCACATAAAAGCTGTCCCACACTGTTGGTGGTGTGCAAATGAGTACAACAACTGTGACAAGTACTTTGACAGCGTCTGCTAAAGCTGAGCATGTTTATGACCCAGCAATTCCATTCCTAGGTATAGTCCCAAAAGAAATGCTTATATATGTTCATCATAAACATATACAAGAATGTTCGTAACAATACTATTTATAATAGCCCCCAAAGTGGGAAAACACCTAAGTGTCTATTGACACCAGAATGGGTTAAAAAACTGGTATTTTCATAGAATAGAACCCTACACAGCAATGAGAGTAAACAAACTACAGCTACATGTAATAACATGGATCAGTCTCACAAACAATGATAAGAGAAAGCAGCAGACACTGAAGAGTACATACCACACGGTTCCATGGAGATGAAGTATACAATGGTTAAAATGATTATACTGTTGGAAATTGGAATCGTAGTTTCCTTTCGGTGGAAAGTAGTGATTGGAGGGGTCATGAATGAGTTGCAGGGAGAGAGTTGCCAGTAATGTTCTCTGTCTTCATCTGTGTGGCAGTTATACAAATGTGTGTACTTTATAAAAACTCACCAGCACTTCATAAAAATTCACTTTATAAAAACTCATATTCACTCATGATCTGTGTACTTCTCTGTGGGGACGTTAGACTTCAATAAAATGTTTACCTAAAAAAAAAAGTCTGGGTAGGTCCCTCGTGACCAGGCACAGAATATCCCCAGGCCTTACTTATCACTAGCTGAAACCCGGAGTCCCATAGGGTATCAGAATCAGGAGTTTAATACTCCTCTGGGGATGGGAGATGTGGCCCGTCTGGCCCATCGGGAACCAGGTTTCCTGCTCAAAGTGAAGAACAAAAGGGCTGTCTTGTAGATAAAACTGGTTCTAGAGAAACTGCACCACTGAGCCGTGGAACACAGCAAGAGAGCTAGGTACCCGCCTGGAGTCTGTGGGTGAAAACAGCAGATCTCTGACACTGGGCCAATCACAGGGGTAGCACCTGAGCACACACCAGACTTGCTGTTTGAGAACCCCAGGCCAAGAAATTAATAAAAACTGTCCGGAAGTGGTGAAACATAGAGTACTTGCATAGAGAAACAAAATAGCCCTATAGGAATTAGTTTGAAACCTAGAGAATGAGAAAGACCCTGCTCTCTTGAAGAAACAAGTAGATAAAGAAGCAAATGCCAGGGTAGAGAGGTGGCACATGCAACGCACGAGAGAATTTATACTCCAGGAATTACAGATAAAAGGACAATCTGAAAAAATGTTTCAATTCATGAAACATGAAAGCTAATTTAAAAGAAATATGTTTAAAATGTTCAGATACATAAAGGAAAAAAACAGAGTCTATATGACAAGATTGAAATATTATGGGGGAAAGGTGTGAGTGAAAAAGAACCAAAAAGAAATTCTAGAAATGAAAATCATGGGCCCCTGCAGTGGCTCACACCTGTAATCCTAGCACTCTGGGAGGCCAAGGAAGGAGGATAGCTTGAGGTCAGGAGTTCGAGACCAGCCTCAGCAAGATCGAGACCCCCTCTCTCTACTAAAAAAATAGAAAGAATTAGCTGGGCAGCTGAAAATCTAAAAAGTTATCTGGGCCTGGTTGTGTATGCCTGTAGTCCCAGCTACTCGGGAGGCTGAGGCAGGAGAATTGCCTGAGCCCAGGAGTTTGAGGTTGCTGTGAGCTGGGCTGACACCACGGCACTTTAGCCCGGGCAACAGAGTGAGACTCTGTCTCAAAAAAAAAAAAAAAAAGAAAAGAAAAGAAAAGAAAATTATGTAGACATTTAGGTTTTTTAAAACAAAACTTAATAGAGAGATTAAACAGTTAACTAGATCCTGCTATAGACTGAAATAATGAATTAGAACAAATATGAGGAAATCATTGAGGAAGTGGTACAAAGAGTTAAGGAGATAAAAAAAATAAGAGCTAATGTAAGACATGGTGTGTAGAATGAGAAGCTCCACACAGAAATTCAGAAGGGAAGAAAAGAGCAACAGTGGAAAAAAGTCAGTACCCAAAGAAGTAATGGTAGAGAAGTTTCCCGAACTGAAGAAAGTTTTCCTGAACTGAGTTTGCCAACTGAAGAAGCACAAGTCTTGAATAAAATAAATAAAACCAAGTCTATATCTAACACATTCCTGTGGGATTGCAGAACACCAAGATAAACAGAAAATCTTAAAGGCTACTAAAGAGAACAGATTACCTACATAGGAACAATAATCAGACTAATAGTGGATTTCTCATCATCACAAAAGTTTCCAGAAGACAATGTCATAATATCATCAAAGTGTTAAGGGAAATAACTATCAACCAAGAATTTTATTCCTAGCTATACTTACATTCAAAAGTAAGGTGGGCTGGTCCGAGTGCAGTGATGTTTACAACTAATTGATCACAACCATTATAGATTCCTTTGTTCCTTCTCCACTCCCACTGCACCACTTGACCAGAGAAAAAAAGAAAAAAAAAAAAAAGAGAGAGAGAGAGAGAGAAGAAAGAAAGAAAAAAAGTAAGGGTGAAATAAAGTTGTTTTTAGACATATAAAGATTAAGAAAGTTGGCTGGGCGCAGTGGCTCAGGCCTGTAATCCTAGCATTCTGGGAGGCCGAGGCGGGAGGATTGCTCAAGGTCAGGAGTTCAAGACCAGCCTGAGCAAGAGTGAGACCCCCGTCTCTACTAAAAACAGAAAGAAATTAATTGGCCAACTAAAAAAATATATAGAAAAAATTAGCTGGGCATGGTGGCACATCCCTGTAGTCCCAGCTACTCGGGAGGCTGAGGCAGGAGGATTGCTTGAGCCCAGGATTTTGAGGTTGCTGTGAGCTAGGCTGACGCCATGGCACTCTAGCCCGGGCAACAGAGTGAGACTTGGTCTAAAAAAAAAAAAAAGAAAGTTTATTACTTATAGAAATTTGCTGAAACTACTATTAAAGGATTACTTCAGCAACAAGGGAAACAAATCCAGAAGGAAGGAGTGAAATCCAAGAACGGTGAATAAATTGATAAATCTAAATAAGTACTGATCACTAAAAAATAACGAACCGAATATTAACATAGAAGATGGAAATGGAAAGTTTCTCTCTCTTTCTTGTTCAGAAGCGTAGAGAAACTGAAACATTCAAAATTAAAGTGTAATTTTTAAAATACTAGAAATAGAATGTATACTTTTCAAATCATTGGAGAAAGAAAAAGAAAATAAGAAAACAGAATCAGAAGGCAGGAATAGAGGGCAAGAAGCACAGAAAATCACGACAAATGAAAGATACAAAGTAAGATTGTAAATTGCAGTATGTTCATACTGTGGGATGCTCCACAGCTTGTAAAATGAGTCAACATGATCTACATGTATCCACATGGACAGATTTCAGAAATATAATGTTGAAGGAAGAAAGTGATTTGCAGAATTTATATGTCATATATAGCAAATACAATTTACATGTACATTACTTATGTACATTTTTAAACAAAACACACAAAAAACTATACGATAGATCTTTATACGTATATAGCAAAAATATGCACACACAGATGGGAAGAATACACACCGACTTTAAGACAGTGGTTTGCCTCTGAATAGGAGGAAATGGGACTAAGACTGGGGTGGAGTACAAAGGAATCTTCAATTTTATCTGTAAGGTTTATTTCATTTTTTAAAAAGATCTGAAGCAATGGTAACTTTTATTAATTTGGGCCAGTAATTCATGAGGTTGGAATTACTGGAGGCTAGCAGGAAAGTTCTTCCTTGCTCTTCAGAAAGCCACAGGAAGCTTCTCCATGCCCACCCCCTGCCCCAACCCCTGATGGATGTGAACAATGAAGCACACAGCCCAATTGCTCCTGGAAAACATCCAAGAATGATGAAAGCAGCAGCCTTAGGATGAAGTCAACACTGAAGTCAGTAGAACAGAGATGGAAAAAAAAAAAAACCCAGGTCATTGAAACATCACTGGATCAACCAGGCCTGAAGCTTATCTTACTCTGTTATTTTCTGTTAAGTGAACTAAATAATTTTCTGATGGTCTATGCCAGTTTGCATTAGGTTTCCTCTTACTTGCAGCCAAACTTACAATAGCTGAAACAAAAGATACGGAGAAATGGAGACGTATAGCACTATTAAGAGGTGGAATTAGCGAGATTCAGCCAAAGGTTGGATGTGGTGATGAGAAAGAAAGGGATGTCAGGATGGATTCCCAGATTTTTGGCTTGAGTGGTGCCAGCTCTGAGACAGAAAATATCAAAGGAAGATCAGGTTGGAGTTGGGGACAACAGCGGGGATGACCTGAGCAGTCTGGCTATGTTGGGTTTGAGCAGTCTGTTGGAAGTCATCTCATTGGAGAGGCCTAGGAGGTAGTTGATTACTCACATCTGAAGTTGAAGAGTGGACTGGGTTGAATAGTGTCTCCCCAAAATTCATGTCCACCTGGAATCTTGGAACGTGACCTTATTTGGAAATAGTGTCTTTACAGATGAACTAAGGTAAAATAAGATTAGGTCATACTGTATTAAGGTGGGCACAAAATACAATGACTGAAGACACAGGCAGAGATTAGAATGATGCGTCTACAAGCCAAGGAACACTAAGCCTTGCTGGCAACCCCCAGAAGCAAGGAGAGAGGCCTGGGATAGTGTCTGCCTCAGAGCTTCCAGAAGGAACCAACTCTTGATTTAAGACTTCTAGCCTACAGAGCTATAACAGAATAAATTTCTCTTGTTTTAAGCCAAGTTTGTAGCAAATTTGTTAGAGTAGCCCTAAGAAACTAACACAAAGAGAGATGCCTGAATTTGAAATGTATATTTGGGAGTCATCAGCACCAAGTGGTTACTGAACTCTTGGGAACAGAGGAACTTACTTAAGGAGCACACAGAATGAGAAACGAAGGCCAAGAACAGACCCTGAGGAAGACTGCCTCGATGGAGCAGGAAGAAGGAAAGGAATGGACAGGGAAGATTGAGGAGCAGCAGAGAGTGGTGATTTGGAAGTCAAGGGAAAAGAGTGTTTCTAAAGAAAGAAGTGTGTATTTGATAGGCCAAAGAGTGTAGAGATATCACACATAAAAGAAAAAACTGAAAAGGAGTCCACTGGGATGGCACTATGGAAGTCACTGTTCTTCCTTACCAAGCAGTTTCAGAAGAGCGGCTAGGACACAAGTAAGAATGCTGCCATTGAAGTTTGAGTGGCAGGTGAGGACATTGAAACGGTCACTATTCTTGTAAGGCCTGGGACTTACAAAAGGCAGAGTGAGAGTGGGTGATGGCCTTTCTCTCTGACGGGGAGCAGAGTCCTGGGTGGGTTTTGGGTTTTTCTTTGAGATGAGAAAGACTTAAGCATTTTTATAGGCTGAGGAAAAGGAATCAGTAGAGAAGACATTAAAATTACAGGGACAGAACATGAAGACCAAAAACAGAAATGCAAGCTCCATCATGGATAGAACTAGTAGACTTGGCCGGGCGCGGTGGCTCACGCCTGTAATCCTAGCACTCTGGGAGGCCGAGGCGGGCGGATCGCTCAAGGTCAGGAGTTCAAGACCAGCCTGAGCAAGAGCGAGACCCCGTCTCTACTATAAATAGAAATTAATTGGACAACTAAAAAAA
>CAUYMX010030248.1:0-23732 GCA_963573855.1 Lepilemur septentrionalis
TTTTGAATGTAACAAGATAAATAAACTTGAGTGGTAATATATTTTGGGAAATCAGCTCACTACAAATTGTGACTGTAAACATTGTACTGTAAATGTTTTGTAGTTTTCCCCCAATAAAATTTTCGGAAGGAAAAAAAAAAAACAAATAAAAAAAAGAAGTGCCGTTTCAACTGAGATCTAAAGGATGAGAATGAGGACATCCAAGCAGAGAAAATAGCAAACACAAAACTCATGTGGTAGGAAATATATCCATGAGCATAAATAGAGTTGATAGAGCTAGCTAGAGTAGAGGGGGCAAGTAGGAAAACCAGTAAGAGATAAGATCAAAGAGATAGGCAAAGACCAGATCACATGCAATTTTATAAGCAGATATGATGGAAAGCCACGGAAGGATTTGAAAAAACAAGGTATGGCACATTTTGATTTGAATTGTTAAAATATCACTCTAACTACTGGCTGATATGGATACTTTGGAGTAAGGAATCCAGTTAGGAGCCTAGGGCAATAATACAAGCAATATTTTTATATTCTGCTTTCCTGTTTTATGTGTACAGAATAGCTTTTGACACCAAACACTATAAATCTTTAACATTTTGAGTGGCTGCAAAGCATTCCATTATATGTCTAAAATTTAGTCAATTACTACTCTATTGTTGAACATCTAGGGTGCTTCCAATATTTTACTATTATAATATAGTACTAGGATGAACACTAATAATATCAGTAAGAGGGAATTATTATTCTGAATTGTACTACTAACTTCACCACATAAGATCAGTCTTGGGCATATGCTGCAGCATGCCCTAAATCAGCAGTTGGCAAATCATGACCTGTGGGCCAAATATGGCTCTCCAGTTGTCCTTGTAAATAAAGTTTTATTGGAACACACCTAAAAAAATGTTTCTTTGAAAGGTAATTGTTTAAAACTAATTTATGTTTATAGCGAAATAAATGTGAAAAAATTTGAAAATAGACATTCTAGAAATCAAACATTTCAAAATAAGGCCGGGCATGGTGGCTCACGCCTGTAATCCTAGCACTCTGAGAGGCCGAGGCGGGAGGATCGCTCAAGGTCAGCAGTTCGAAACAAAATAAACTTTATTTTTAGAGCAGTTTTAGATTCACAGCAAAATTGAATGAAAGGTACAGAGATTTCCCACATACCCCTGCCGTCACATATGCATACCTCCCCTATTTAAAATGCAGTTCTCTGGGGTATGCCCATAGACTACTTCCTAAACTACTTCAAACAGCACTTTATAAGTAAAGCTTTCCTGACCACTTCACTTAACATTGCAGCCCCCAAATCCCACTCCCACAATTCCTATTGTCCTCCCCTACTCTATTTTTCATAGCATTTGTCACTGTATAGCATACAATTGGCTTATTTTCTATAGTATATTGTGTATCTCCCAATTTTAGAAAATAAGCACCATGAATGTTGCACTTTTTGTCAGTTTAAATCCTGCTATATGACCACATCTAAAACAGTTCTTTGAACTATTTTATTTGTTAAATTAATTAATTAATATAAGGCATTGGGGAAGAAAATACAGACATTGTCTCTGTCCCGCAAGGGGCTGCAGTATAACATGAAAGATATTCTCATCACATTGCTGTTGAATCTGAGTGAACAGGTGTAGAGTTTTAGAACAATGTCTGGGGCATAATAAGGGCTATGTGTTTGTTATCAGTATTTCTATCCTTAAACTGTCCTCCATATCATCATTTTCATTATCATAACTATTATTAAATGAGTACATATACTCTGTGTGCCATCCTGACAACAACCCTGAATAAGAGTAGTTTTTGATATCTTCATTTTATTGATGAGTAAACTGAAACTTAGGGAATTTCAATGACTTGCCTAAGGAAACAGAGCTAGTATGTAACAAAGTTATTACTACAGTGCAAATTTTAACGGCTGCATCTAGTGTTGCAACTTTTCATTAAATGAGGCTGGCTTTTTGTTAAGGGTGTATTCAAAAATATTTTAATTTATTAATAAAACACTATATGCAGCACATAATCATGAATTTTTAGTTATATCTAAATTATGTAACTTGTGCCATGGATGTGAAATGTAATCCAGCAAAGTTCTCAAAATGTACCTTGCCAAATGAGATATTAATATGTTGTCTGTAATCAGATTTAAGTGGATAAAACATATTATTGTATGAAAATATGTGTTACAATATACATTTGTAATTCTTGGAAAGAATTTGATTTTATTAATATTTGCTAAAATACGATAAGGAATATGATTTCTTGCCTTGAGGAACTTGCATTATTTATTTATTCATTTATCCCTTTAATAAGCATTTATTGAATGCCTACAATGCATCTTAAATTTTGAAAATAAGAAAACATAAAAGAAACTCACCATCTCAAGGCATTTATAGTGGGAGGGACAGAAATAATGAGATGATTACTCTGCAATTTGATTAGGGCTATCTTTAAAGTATGAACACAGTACAAATGGGAGAACAGATTACCTTCTTAGAAACGGTAACTGTAACTTGAGGATTTTACAAAAGCTAACTGGATGAAAAGGAAGAAATTTATTTTTGAAACAATATAAAACTGTACAGTTACATGAAATACATGATAAAATGTTTGTACTATATTAGATTGTATTGCAAATGTATGCATCCTCAAAAGTGCAGACCAGATGCCAAACTTCCACAGATATTTTACAAATATTTATCTGATTTTAATAATTGCAAGTGAGGTCCATGCACACTAGATAGTCATTGCTTCCTGTGATATAATTATTTGATACTTCTTATTTTCTGTGGTAGACTGTAAGTTCATTGAAGATGGAAATCTTTTTTCCCCCTTTTTTGTATCTCCACTGTCTATATTACAGTGTTTGAACACAGAAGGCATTCAGTGAGTGAATGAATGAATGATGAACTATGGTACTCAGTGAAGCAAAATAAAGGTGTAATCAGAGCCTGGGGCATTAATTTAATAAAAATTCATGGAACAGTCACATATTCAGCAAGGTCTATAGGAAGATGTAAAAATGGCCCACAGATGTACTTTTTAAAATATTATTTATGTTGCAACAAGACCACGGTAGCATCTTTGTTAATAAGTTCCACTGACTTCAGAAACTCTTGTGGCATAATTTAACCACTGACTCTGGCAGAAAGTTAGACATTTGCTCTACTTTTTAGCCTTTCTTATTTGAAAAAGAACTAGCTTTTGAAGATACAAATAAAAAGTTTATTAGAATTTTTTATAAAAGACCTCTAGGTGCCTCTTCAGTAATATGTATACATCACTCTAGAAGCTGAATTTTTCAATGATTTAAGCTTAATATATTTTATTTCATAGTTATAATTTATACAGTAATAAAATTTGAAACTATTCCTTGGGTTGAATTGTCTTTTTAAATTGCTATATTGGCCCCTGAGGAGTAGCTCTATGATTCAGGGGAAAGATGTCAAATCTTGAGAACGAGTGCCACAAAACACAAATATACATCATCCTCAAAACTATTGGAGTGAGTGAGAGTTAAGAAATGTAATGCAACATATAAAAGAACATTTTACAGAATCAGTTGTCATTTATCTTTTAGATATTAGAGATAGTCCTATGGTAATGTTAATTCTATGGCAAATTACTTGATTTTAAATTTCTGTCAATATTTCCACTCTGCTAAGCTTAATATTTAATTTGCTTTTAGTGTAGTTTCAAAATATGGTTACACTGTTCAGAAGCACAAAGCTTTGCCCCTTATGTATACAGGCAATGCATTCTGTAGTCTACATGAAGAATGATAAAGCAGTGGTTACCCTTCACTTCATTCATCTTGTTTATTCAAGATTGCATTCCATCTACACCACAAGTGTGGCTACAAAAAATTGCTTAAGCATTTACATTTTGCAAACATGCTCACGGAATTTTTATTACCTACATGCTCCTGTGCTGTGACTAAGCAATTACATTCAGCAGCACATCACAGGCTGTTATGCTGAATCAAAAACATTTCTGATTCAAGGGTCTCAAGGCTTTTCGATATCTGTTTGTGCTTAAAGATATGGGATGAATGCATCTTCTTTCTTTCATCTCTGAAATTCTGGTCAAGGCTAAAATGTAGTAACTAGTTATGCATCAGCCAATGTATTTGGACAGTGCAATGATTCTTATCCATCGTTAGCTAAAACAAAGTAAAAATTTTATCAGACAACCTGAGCCTTTCTGTGTGGCAGGCATCATATGAAAGAAAAAACAACAACGAAAAAAAAAAAAAACCCACAAACACAAGTTGATGGGTTAACTGTACATAATGCTAGCAAATTGATCTTACTCCATTTTTACATATAATTTTTTATGACTCTTTACAAAGATGTTGAAATTGATGTCATGTACTCTTTATCTTGTATATATGTCTTCACGATTCTAAACAAATAATTTAAAAATTTAAAAATGCAATAAAACATGGCAATGTGGCAGTGTGTATAATACCACCAAACTTGTGAATCTTTCTTTAAAGTAGAGTCAGTGTATGTATGGGTTTTGTGTGTGTATGTGTGTGTGGGTGTGTGTACATATATAGTGCCACATGGTCATCCCTAACTTTAAACGAGGTGCGACCTTGTCAAAGTTACTTAATCACTTAATAAGCATAAGCATCAATTGCCTCATTCACAAAGTGAGAAGGTTGGAGTAACAGAGTGCTCAAAAATCTCCTCTAATTTGCTAACAATAAAAAGTAATTTCAATACTTGCATTATTCCACCATTGTATGTTCTCATGGACTTTTTGTGTATAAAGAAATAATTTACTCTCATCATTTTATTTTAAAATTTTTCATCAGATCCACAAAGTGCTACTAAGAAAAAAGGCTTTTCATTTCTAGCATTAAAAATATTTTATGGAAGATAAAATTGGTTCATAAGGGTCTAGGTGAAGATTTCTTTAACATAGGCTAGGTCTTCCTAGTAAAATAGTTCATGGAAAGTATTCCTTTTATAGGCCAAAGTGTGCTTGCATGAATTATCAATGTTTGGAGAGGCTTTACTGGTATTCATACAATTTAGGGAATAATTGATTTAAATGGTGTTTCCTTGAATGTTAAATAGTTTTAAGTCACAGAATAGAAGTATGACCCTAAACCTGATTATAAAAGATCATTTTCAGATACAGTATCTTCCTTGAAATATGGAATATATTTTCTTTTATTCTGATTTTAATTCCATTTTAGCATATGAAGAGTACTTGTGGTTCTTAAGGATCTAGATAGTTCATGAGAGTCTGGATGAAGATTTCTTTATAGATAGCCTGGCTTTTCCCAGTGAAACAGTTCCTGGAGGTTTAGGAAATATTCCTTTTATTAGGTCAAAGTGCACTTACATGAATTATCAACATATGGAGAGTCTTTGCCGGTATTCATACGATGCCTTACTCCTAATATTGAAGTGATATAAAAAAGTTGACCTAAACATTACATTTATATTAAAGTAAATGAGAGAAACAGACTGTCAGTTCTTAAAATTATCATATTTCACAAGAATATTATAAAGGTAAGGAAATTTTAGACATCAAGTAATCTAGCTTTCTCACTTCATAGATAATACAAAAAGGGGCAAAACTAGATAAAGTAGCTGCCCACAGGCTCTCAGCTAGGTGGTAGTGGAGTTGACATTAGACTTGTCACAGTCCAATGATCTTACTAACACACCAGGCTGCCTCATTTTCAATGAAAATTGGTTCCAGTGGATTAATTTTCAAATGAATTCATGCCTTATGTATGGCAGGTAAAGGGCTTGGGATGTCAGAATAAGGTAAGAACTAGGTAAACAGAATAAGACTGCAAAGTTGTTCCCGTCAAAATAAATGAGCTTCTTTCCTGATTCCTGTGGGAAGAGGTAAAAGATTAACCTTTCTGTTCCAATGAAACAAAAACATCAAATTAATAAAGAAAAATCTATCAACCAAAGGCTAAACCTTTGCACAGTTGGACTGCATTGTGTGGGGGACACGGTAAAACATCTGGTGTGAAATATTTTTTTTTTTAATTGTCACAAATAGTGTAATTTGCCTGCCCCATAAATACATTTCAACAAACAACTGAAAATGTTGGCATATCTACTTGCCGGAACCAAGGAGAAAGTTAACGCATGTGTTCCTGTCTACTACGATATTGGATACCAATACAAATACACCCAAATGCACATACACAGGTTTCAGTCTCAAGTTACTGAATATTGTATTGAACAATAGATTTAAGTCTACCATCCAGGATAACAAGTTAAAACTTTGAAAATGAAGATCAAATGATAAATTTAAAAATAAGAGTAAGTAGAATAATGTAATAATAAATGAAAATATAGAATGAATACTTTATTTTTACCAAGTTTGATAGTATATGTCCTTGAAATTTGATATTTGACTGCTCTGAAATCTTGTGATTTCACGAAGGTATTAAAAAAATTCTGAGTATAGATTCAAGGACATGTTTATATAAGAAAATCTTTATGTTTTAACAACAAATTACATTCATTGAAACTTTATAACTTTGATTTTTTGTTAGGTATGGAACAATCATAATTCATTGAAACTTGTCTCACCAGAAAAGTATCAAATGAAATGGAAAGAGTGTAAACTTCAAATTTAAAGAGATCTGTATTTGAATTCAACCTATGATACTTTGGCAAGTTTCTTTGTTGCCTTAATTCTTGGTTAAAAGTTATTTAACTGGCATAGTTTTGAAGATTCAACAGGTAACATTACAAGCAGGTAGACTCATTTAATAAGAATTTGAATTTTTTTGAATAAACAATAGCTTTTTAACAACATATTTTCTCTGGTCATAAATTCTGACACAGAAAACAGGTAGATAATAAAAAATTAAATTGAAGGCTAGGATTTGAACTTCTTAAAAGTAAACATTTATACTTTTTTTATGCATCTAGAAAAAAACAGATTATGGCCTGTTTATTTACATTTATTTATATTTAGTATGAGATATTCAATGCAAAATGAACCTTAAAGATGGCATAATTGAAAGGTCATGCCATCTCTTTGAGAGAGAATGTGAAAGAATCTGTATTTTAAAAATGGCAGCATGTAGAGAAACAAAATGGGCTGAAGCTAAATTACATAGTGCTGAAATTACTTATAATATTAATAATACTCATTTCAGGAAAAGGAAGCTATTTCATTGACTTTTTAATAACTATCTATGGTTTGCATTTTTACAACTGCTTCAGAGAACATTCCCTGTTGATCCTAACCAGAAGTAACAATATTGCCTCTGAATACCCAGTAGTTGCATTGCACATCTTCCATAGAACACTTTACTTTCTCCCTTGTAATATAGGGATTGCAGTTAGATCGTATACTGCCTCCTGTTCCATAAATTTATTGTCTTATTCCTCTTTGAAACCCTCAGTGTTTAGCAGTTTTTCACACTATAGATTCTTAGCAATTTTTTTGTTAGTGAATGAATGAATTGCCAGTTTGATGTTTACTATTCTGTGCACAAGGCTGATGTCTTTAAAATGACATTTCATTTAAATTATTACCTAACACTGTTATTCTACAAAATTTTAAATCCATTTTGCATTTACAAACACATTAACAGTGGTCAATATTTTAGCTATTAATGTGAAGTGTCATTTCACCGGGGATCCATCCCATGAAATGGATGATATGGAAGCATTTATTTAGAAGAGTTTTAAAGCACTTATGTGCAGTCCAAAGCACTCAATTTCTAAGCTAAATGCTTCACTAGTTCACACTCTGGCAAGTCTATATGACTTTGGCTTTAAATTAGAGAGCAACGCTTCTTCACATTCCAACTTCAAATCATTTATATTCTGTGCCCCTTTCTCATATGATTCTGTTGCTCAAGTAATATATTGTCTTTCCTGGCATGTGGCAATTTCAAAATGCTACCACAATATTATTTTGTTTGGTTCTTAGAACAGTACTATGTTGTTAGGAAAATTTATTAAAGCCAATTGTATAGATTAAAAATGCAACATTTCTAATTCATTGGCCAAGTTTTCATATCTTGGGTGAATGGCAGAATGAGAATCGGTACCAAAACGTCCACTATTGTGTCAAGTGCTTTTGCCCTTTCATCTTCTTGAGCTGATATAATAACAATACTACTGCAGCAACAACAGCAATGGATGTTTAAAGGTAAAGTAGAAAATAAACAGTTTGCACTGAAGGAAAACTTTATGATGTCCTTGAAGGCTACAGAATCACATGAGTGCTGTTTCTGTGTTTTGTTTTGTTTTGTTTTAAAATTTCTGTTAATGTGTTGCATGTTTCCCAATAAATGTAATACACACTGTTGAAACAATTTTAAAAACAGAGACAGTTATTCCAAACTATCAGTCTTTGTTCTTTGAAAAAGCAAAAATTCTCTTGCTTTTGGAATACATAGAAATTCTCTCCTAGTTCATACTAAGAGATAATTCTCAGATGAAATGTCAAGGGCAGTTCCAATTTTGGAAGTTGTCCTGATGCAGCAGATGTGATTTACTGCAGTGCTCTGATTTTTAAACAATGATCATTTTGGAAATGTTAACAAAGTGCCAAAAAATTGACTAAGACCTGTAACAGTGGGTTCCTTACCTATAATTTTATGAAAAGGAAGACTCATGCTCATATAGACACATACACAGACATGCAGACTTAAAAGCCCACAGACACTCAGTCATACACAGACACACATATACACACACATAAATTTGGGTTAGAAGGGTCATTTAGATACTTAACCTGAGCCAAAATAACTTCTTAAGATTTAAAGTGTTCTAATATTTCACACATTACAATGTCAGTATTAAAAAATTAGTTAGCCTTTTCTTCTTTACTATAAAAAAGTTAAGTATAAAGATAAGCTATTTTATTTCATTTCATTTTTTGATTGTATTTTTTTGACTATATACATAGTTTGTAGTAAAACATATGTAGTTTGTAGTGAAAAATAAATAAGTAGAGTTTATATTCCTTTTAAAATAATTTCATACTTATTTAACATGATTTCATCATATTAATATTAGTTTTGTATGTATTTGCCTTCCGTGCATTAAAAATACTTTTTAAATTAGCATAATTCTTAGTAGTTATCATATTTTGCTTGATAACAGATCTTCAACTGATATATTTTATATAGTTGTCATAAATATATATTTTTCCTGCTATATATATATTAGTATTCTACATCATTATCATATTTTATGGTCAATGTTATAGGTTTCCAGAGTAATGCACTCCAAAATACTTTTAACTCAAAATTTTTGTGTGACATCTTAGTTTAAATAATAATGACAGCATGCAAAATGACTGTGATTCAAAATAATGCACATTTTTATTGCCTTTTTGAATCATTACTTACCTAAAAAACACTGCTTAATGTACAACTTGAGAAGTTATAGGAATACTATGAAATAACTGGATTTAAAATATAATAAACATCTCAGAGGAGCACGGTGGGTCGTGCCTGTAACTCTAACACTTTAGGAGGCCAAAGAGGGAGGATCATTTGAGCCTAGGAGTTTGAGATTGTAGTGAGCTATGATGACACCACTGCACTCTAGCCTAGGCAACAAGATAAGATTCTCTCTCTTTTTCTCTCTCTCTCTATACACACACACACACACACACACACACACACACACATATATCTGCCAAATGAGCAATTCTGGAATATGTATGAAAGGTAATAGTCACAATTTTTGCATAGATTGTGTACTCTGCAAATTTGGATGATTTACAGAGGTTTTTTTTACCCATTTCATTACAATATTACAGGTAGAAACAGACATAACAATTAAAAATGAAAATGTCAACATTTCACATGGTAAATGTCATATGTAGCAGGCAATATTAAACATTTGGGGGAAAAAGGAACCAACAAAGAGTAAATTAGATAGAAATAATTATCCAAAATAAAACTAAACCTGAAGTCTTATTTAAAAATACAAGCAATATAATTAATCCTTTTAGTAGTCAAAATCCCACCAAATAGACGACAAACTGAAAGAGCATAAATGAAGAAATAACACGGCTGTTTAAGGAGTATGGTCAAGGAACTAACAGAAAGAGGAAGCTAATACCACTCCTATGCCTGAAGAGATTTAAAAAAGCCTCTTTAAAAGAACTTAAATCTTGGGAAAAAAACCAAATATAGAATCAAAATGCCCATTGGTATCAAAATTGGGGAATCAAGTAACCCATCACATCTAAACGGCACAATACAAATGCTTTGTCCACAAACTGAATGCACATTCAGACATGAAAAACCTGGTCCAATGACTCAATAGACATCAGTCAAGCACTCACTGTGAACCAACTGAAGTGCTAAAGCATTACATACAACAACTATTTTTCTTGCCTTTAGGGAAATTAAAGTTGACTGGGGATATTCATCATTAATCAAACGTTAACACACAAAAACATAGAGTCACAAATTGTAGTACGTGCCATGAATGACAACTTCATGGTATAGCTGATATCCTCACAAGATGCTTCACTGACTCAATACTGCTGTACCTTTTGATGGTTACATTGCTTAGTATAAATCATTGCAGATTGCATGATTAAGATTCATAATCAAAACAACTTTACTGTATGCAATAGCCAGCTGTGGTCAGGTCCTGTCTTCTGTGTATCTGTAACCTACATAGTATCCTAAATTAGTTAATGAAATTCCAATATATGCTTCCCAAAAATAGTTTTTCCATGAGAATAATCTACCTCATTAAGTTAGTTTAGCTAAAAAAAGAAAAAGCTTAGAAATTAAAGCCACAAGAAAACATAAATGCAAAGGGTTTAAAATTCTCTTTGAATTCCAAAGAAAGGGTATTTAGGGAAACATTGCTAAGTAACTCGGTACATGTCTCTAATTGCACTAATTATTATTTTGTCATTACCTTCATCTTTCATAGCTTGAGTAATTAAGTGACAAAACAGGTTTTATATTGTGATCAAACAATATTCTGTTACATCCACCCTACTGATGTCTTCAAAGAAAATGCTGTCACAGTTTTTCCAGTAAAGAACATGTAAATTGATAAGTAGAAAAATGTCTCAGTTTAAAGAACATAAGCCTAAGGCCTGGATGGACTTGATAGTATGGGTAAAGATATGCAAAGGAAGACTTCCAACAGAAACTAATTTAACACAATTCATACTGTCTGTAGCATATGGATGCTCTTTTCTGGCATGTCCATTGTAACTCTTACTTAATATCACAGGATCCTGTAGTTGCAACCGGAGGCTTTACAAAGAGTCTTCTCAGCAGAATAGGAATTGTATTAGTGACTGAGTCCTCTTTTAAGTGCTGGACAAAGGCTAGCAGAAACACAAAGCCCATACGCCTCGAACAATTATATGACTAGTGTCAACACAGGAATAAAACAGTGTGCGTGAATATGAGTGTGTTTGTGTGTATCCATTGTTTAAAAAATATACTAGTCATTCTCCAGGGATATTTTGCCTCATGATAGCAAAGATAGAGTAGATAAGTTATTGAAACTAACGCAATCCAGACCAGTATCATTTAAAAGCATATAAAATGAAGATTAATGACAGCCACACACAAAATAATAATTTGAAACCAAATGACCTTCTTTCCATGTTGGATGGTGCAGAATTTTGTATCTATACTGAATTTTTGACCCATAAAAAGGTCAGAAGTCGCTTTTAAAGGAGTGTTTTGGATCTGCCTGTCAGTGCTTCTGAAGCACATCTCTGCCTAACATTGGCTGACTTTGGCTGTTTTATAACAGAAAGTCAGCATTGTCTGATATCAGCAGACACCATTTTGAACCTTACGTTATCTAGACTGTCTGAAGCCTAGTTGAGACAATTGATTTTTGAGATTGATAGTCTATTTGGCAGCCCTTCCTAGACATTGTCTAAGCTCCAATCCTATAACTACTTGAGTCACTATAAAGTTAGATTTCTAGACCACATGGCACTATAGACAGTATTGTGTAACACTTGGCTATTAGGTTTCATATGTAAGTAGAAATGGCCATATTAGGACTATTCATGATTTATGTGTAGCTATTTAGATAAGAAACATTGAATGATATTTGCCGAAATGTCTTAAATGTGTTTACAAAAGATTCATTAATATTATTTATATCATATATATAGAATTGCCTCAACTTTGTATACCGAATACATTTTCAAAAGATTAAAGTATTATCTAACTCTCTTCAAACCTTATTGATAAGATTTTATTTACTGATTACTCAAATGTAAATAAGTTTTACTTGATTTCTAATTTCAATTTCATCATGATACTGTCTATGAAACTCAAAAAATAGTCAACTCTTTAGGCCAAATTTGTTCAGCTAGAGGACAGATTTGTTGTATACAAAGTAGTATTAAAATGTGGATTCAAGAGTCTTAGCTCTTTCAATAAAAATCTATGAGTTTGTGTCAAAAGATTGCATTGATTTTAGATCTCCTTTCTACAATAAGCAGGACCAAAGTTATCAGACTGTTTAAGGACAAACATGGGTATTTCTAATTTAAAAACAGCTTTTAGTTGTGTAGAGGCAAATTGGAACAATTTCATTTTCATAAAATTTTGAGCAATTGTTATTTCTAGACACCAAGATGTGCTGCTGATGGGTGGTGGGCTTGTTTTTGGCATTATTTTTAATCGCCCCCAAACTTTTTATCAGATTCTTTAAAAGAAAAAAGTGAGATTTATTATGAATCTCTTATATTTTAACCTTTGGTTATTAGCATAAAAAGAAAGAGTTAAAATATTAGTAGTATGGTTTACAGAATCTACTCTGCTTTCTCTAATCTGGTGTCATATCATCTCATCCTATATAAAACTGAGGATCAAATAATCATGATTTTTATTGATAATTTACAGAATATATATCATCAAATCAGCAATTATCTTATTTCTTAGGACCTAGATAAATAAGAAGATTGAGGATAAAATAGATATTATAAATTGAAACCTAATACAAGCTTAGCATTTCTCTTTATTAATGGGAGCTATTGTATTATAGATTACAATAAAATGAAATTATGACTTTTTAATTTGTTTTTATTTAATGGATAAATGTTTCAGATTCTACAAAGAGTGTGGGTATTTGGAATTGATTTTGGACATTTTTGTTGGGTGTTTAAGTATAACAGAATGCTTTTGGCATTCAAAGAGTCCCAAAATATAATCCCCAAGTACTTTTCTGTTTTTATTTTCCACACCTATATTTATGTTTTCTGTGTTTAAAAAAAAAAACTGGGGTATTTGAAATTACTCAGGAACACATTATCATCTCTTCATCAAAAACTTTTCTTTTTCACATTTCTCCTTTCAAAATTCAATTCCTCTTTCAAAGTCTACCTCAACTGTTTCTTTGTTTATGGTCCTCCTTCAGGATCCAAACACTACTTCTTTTGAACTTTTAAAATGCTTTATACCGCTCTTGTGGCATAGATTTTCTGCTTGGTATCTTGTGGCCCTACATATAGTTATCCAGTCTCTCCTACTGAACAATGTTACTCTTTGGCAGGGATGGGATGTTATATATTCATTGTTTCTTGGAAATGCCTAGCACAATGCCCTGAACATAACAGAGATATTATAAGCATATGCATTTATTATTTTATGTTGTAGCATTCCTGTGCCTGGAGGAAGGACATCTTTGAATAATGGGAAGTCCTGGTATAAAAACAGCAATAAACCTGGGCTCAATCGGTGGCACAGTGGTCTAAAAGTTTTAGTCATTCATTCAGCAAATACGTATTGATCTCCTGTGGTTATCTATATACTGCCTGAGTTGAAAAGTAGAAAATTAAAAAAGGTCATATTGACCTGCATTTTGCCCTTCCTTTCCAGAATGTAGGTAAAGATCAATTTGATTTCTCTTCTTATTGCCTTTCTGTTTCCACTCTAAGACTGCAGGAGTGATTTTGAAAATATGTTTCCCATAGTCATTTAGGAGCTATTGAAGAAGAGAGGATTGGTAGCCAAGTGGGAGACAAGCGCTTTCAACCCTCTTTCTCTTTAGCCAGGGCAGTGCTTAAATTCTTTCTTATTTTATTAGAACTCTAAAAAAGACCAAAAGAATAAAAAAAAATTCTTTTATTTAGAGAAGATATCACATACACACACACACAAATAAATTTGCAAATCACAGTAGAGAGAAACACGGTGCTAAAACAAAGCCAATCTCAGAAAAGGGAATCATATTGGATTGTTACATTGCATTGCTTTTGTGATGAATCTCTTTCATTATACAAATGGAAAGTTTTCGCAATATTTCAAATAACTTAAAGAAAATTGTATTGTTTAACTTACAGGGAATTGGACATGATTATATGCAGTGGTCCCTAACCTTTTTGGCACCAGGGACCAGTTTCATGGAAAATAATTTTTCCCACAGAAGGGGCTTGGGGGAGGCAGAGCTCAGGCAGTGATGCAAGTGTTGGGGAGTGGAGTGGCTGTAAAAACAGATGAAGCTTCACTCCCTTAAGTTTCATGGAAGACAATTCTTCAATGGATGCAGACAGGGAGTTTGGGGAAGGGGGCTGTGCCCAGCTCAGACAGTGATGCGCAGCGGGTTCCTAACAGGAATCAGACTGGTACTGGGTGTGGCCTGAGGATTGGGGACCACAGATATAAAGTATAGTGTTACTGCAGACCAAATAATTTAGTATAGATGCAGGGTTAAATTTCTTAAAAGGTAAACTGCCTCTCAATTGTTTTCTGTAGTGTTTCTGGCTGGTTCAGTGGCCCATCTTAGAGATTTTCTGGATCTTTCTCTGACTGGAGCAAGATGGCTACAGAAACTCCAGGGATCTTGTCCTCTCTTGACATAGTTCTAAACAGAAAAAAAAAAAAAGAGAGAAAGAGAGAGACAGAAATGTTTTCTTCACATCTCTCTCTCCTTTTGACAGGAAGCAAAATTTTCCCAGAAGCAGTCAGCACACATTCCCCAGGTATGGGTCTCTTGGCCATGCTCTACCAGCAAAAGTGACTAGAAATTGGAGTGTGTGGAATTTTTAGCAGGTAATAGTTTCTGCCAACACTGAGAAAGGAGAGAAGTGACTGCTCTGCATAAAACAGCAACCGAGAAGTGGTGTCTCATAACGATGCTTTACAAAAACATATTTTTTTATCTATAACAAATTGGTACAACCCTAACCAGATGCTGAAATAAACTATATTTAAGACAATTACTTTGAGTAAAACTGTGCTACTTTTAATTTATAATTTTTTCTTCTCTCTTCCTATGTTAAAATTGCAAATGGTTAATTGTATGTCACTTGTTTTATTGCTGATTCATTTTCAGTTTATTCATATTTTATTATCATTCACTACTTGCCTTTTGAAGAGAGACTAAAAGGCAAGTTTGTTTGAACTCTGCATGAATTTTTGATTGTTGATGCCATTTATGCATAGTGTGAATTAAGATGTGCTTCTATTTTCCCTTCTTTGATGTTTGTTTTTATGTCCAACAAACATGGTCCTTTGTTACCGCATTGTTTTATCTCTCGATTTCTATTTTATGTCTGCTAGAGAAAAAAAGATTAACATTTTAAAGAGATTTACTTAACCAAAATATGAATAATTTTTAGAATTTATGTGAGAAAATCTTAGATAGTATAGCAAATATTTTCATCTCTTCTACTTCAATTGCTCTCTATTATATCTTGACATATTAAACCATAGAAAACAGGCTTATAGAATTACTGTCTAAGAAGTTGGTATTTTTTTTCCCATTTAATGTTCATACTAAACATTACATTTATCAGCCCAGAATATCCCAACCAACTCAAGATCTAAGTAGGGAATATTTCTGAAAGCAGTGAAACATTAGAGGTTCAGAAAGATGGTGTGTTATCTATTTAATTTGTTACCAAAAAGCATGAACCACTGTGAAGACAGAAGCCAACTTTATAAAATATACCAATTTTCAGCTTACATAAATTAATAATTGATTTTGTACTCAGACACACTTATTGATCTATAATTAAAAGACCTCCAAAAGCTATTTTTAAGCTCCCTTGCATTTCAAAATGTAACTGAAGTTTTAGAATACTGGAAAACCTTAAGTTTTTGAAGGAGGTTGAAAGGATGTAGGCATACTCTAATTCTTGGCTTTGTGTTGGTGCCTTTAAATTTCCATTGTAGGATTTTGTATTTTAACTATTATGATTGTTTTAATGTAAACAGTATCTTGGTAACAGTTCATAGGATATTGGGTAAAATTTAGTAACAATCCTAACTACTACATTTTGAATTGCTGTTAATTTAACTTGTGTGTGTGCACGTGCATGTGCAGGAGGGATTGCGTGTACGTGCATGTCTGTATTCACTAGCCCACCACCATTCCCTTCATTTCAAAAGGTAGGTGAGGAAAATGTCTAATAAATAATTACTTTTAATGTTTTTTCTCTACTTCATTCACATTTGTGGTATATATTTTTTAAAAACCGTGATCACGTCAGAAGAAACTATCCTCACAAAACAGGAGAGTTGGAGGGAGAGGGAGAGAGCTCAGATTCATGCAAAGCAGACAGAACAAAGCTGTGAGTTTCTTTCTAGAGAGGCAAAGCACTGAAGCTCCTGTGTAGAGAAAAGGGCTAAAGCAGAAGAGAAGAAACTGTTGCTTGTTGCAGTGAATATGAGTTCTGTCCTTGTTGACTGAAAAAAGGAAACATCTGGAAGCCGAGAGCCAAAAGCTTGTATTCTTTTTACTTATCAGTTCACTTTCAGTTTTTATTTTATTTTTTTAATTAATAAAATTTATTTTTGTAGAGAAATTTTAGATTCATAGCAAAATTGAGAAAAGTTACAGAGAGTTCTCCTGTACCTCCTGTCCCATTTAATCAAAGGAACATTTGCTTTCCTCGTGGCATGAGGGGTCCACACTTTGCATAAAAGTTTAAACACAGCAGTTTAACACATTAAAAGTGCTTGCTCCCTCACCCAGGAAACCCAACAATCTGTAATATTATACTTTTCCAGATGATCTTCCTGAGATTTCAGACACAAGACAGCAAGTTTAGCTGAAGACAAGCAGATACCATATTAAGCGTAGTGAAGAATAGATAGTGAAGAATACCTTAAAATAATTTGAAATTGCTTTTTCTAATTTCAAAGTGTTGTGGAAGTACAAATGTTTTTGGAGATATGGATTACTTTTGTGGTGCTTGAGTCAGGGTTATAAGGTGCCTATCACCCAGAGAGTGTTCATTGTACCTGTTACTTAGATTTTTGTCCATCTCCTCATGTGTGCTCGTTGGTTAGTTCCAATTTAATAGTGAATATATGCGGTGTTTGATTTTCCATTTTTTAGATAATTCACTTAGGGTAATGGTATCCAGTTCCATCCGAATTGTTGCAAAAGGCATTAATTCATCTTTTTTTTACAGCTGAATAATAGTATTCCATGGTATACATATAACACATTTGGTTAATCCACTCATGAATTGATGGTTGATTCCATATCTTTGCAATTGTGAATTGTTCTGCAATAAACTTTGAGTGTAGGTGTCTTTTTGATAAAATGACTTCTTTTCCTTTGGGTAGATAACCAGTAGTAAGTAGTATTGCTGGATTGAAAGGTAGGTCTACTTTTAGTTCTTTGAGGAATCTCCATACTGTTTTCCATAGAGGTTGTACTAATTTGCAGTCCCACCAACAGTGTATGAGTATTCTTTTCTCCCTGCAACCATGCCAGCGTCTATTATTTTTGGAATTTTTGATAAAAGCCATTCTAACTGGGATAAGATACTATCTCATTGTGGTTTTAATTTACATTTCCCTGATGATTAGTGACTTTGAGAATTTTTTCATATATTTATTAACCATTTGTCTATCTTCTTTTGAAAGGCTTCTGTTCATGTTTTAGCCCACTTTTTAATGCAGTTGTTTGTTTTTCTTGCTAATTTGCTTGAGTTCTTTGTAGATTCTAATTTAGCCCTTTATTGGAGGTATAGCTTGCAAATATTTTCTCTGATTCTGTAGGTTATTTGCTCTGTTGATTATTTTCTTAGCTGTGCAAAAGCTTTTTAATTTAATCAAGTCTCATTTATTTATTTTTGTTGTTCTTGTGATTGTCATTGGGGTCTTTTTCATAAATTCTCTGCCTAGGCTGTTATCTGGCAGAGTTTCTTCTACATTTTCTTCTAGAATTCTGAATTTTTTTATACCTTACATTTAAGTCATTAACCGCTCTTGAATTAATTTTTATAGGTGGTGAGAGATAGGTGTCCTGCTTCATTCTTCTGCATGTGGCAATCCAATTTTCCTAATACCATTTATTGAATAGAGATTCTTTCCCCAGTGTATAATGTTGTCTGCTTTGCCAAAGATCAGTTGGCTGAACGTGGATAGTTTCATATCTGGGTTCTCTGTTCTGTTCCATTGCTCTGTCTCTATATTTGTGCTATTTCCATGCTGTTTTGATTACTTTAGCCGTGTAGTATAGCTTGAAGTCTGGTGATGTGATACCTCCAGACTTGTTCTTTTTGCTTAAGATTGCTTTGGCTATTTGGACTCTTTTCTGGTTTCAAACAAAGCTCAGAATTATTTTTTTTAGACCTGTGAAATATGATGTTGGTATTTTTGTCAAATGTTTTTTCTGCATTTATTGAGATGATCATATGGTCTTTGTTTTTGCTTCTGTTTATGTGGCAAATCACATGTATTGATTTATGTATGTTGGACCATCCTACATCCCTGGGATGAAGACCACTTGGTTATGATGGATTATTTTTTTGATGTGTTGTTGAATTCAGTTTGCTAGTATTTCATTGAAAATTTTTGTATCAAATTCATAAATACTGATCCATGCATAATGCAATTCTGAATATTTCCTGAAAGGCAGGTCTGGTCTTGACAAATTTCCTCAGGGTTTGCTTCTCTGGAAAAGTCTATATTTCTCCTTTATATATGAAACTTACTTTTGCAAGATACAAAATTCTAGGCTGGTGATTTTTCTGTTTAAGAAGACTGAAAATGCGGCCTCAATCCTTTCTGGCTTACAAGATCTCCATTGAGAAGTCTGCAGTTAGTCTGATGGATTTTCCTTTGTAAGTTACTTGATGTTATCACTTCACAGTTTGCAGTTCCTCCTTTGTGTTGACTTTGGCCAGTCTGATGACTATGTGTCTTGATGATTGCGTCTTTACAATGAATCTCCCAGGTGTTCATTGAGCTTCTTATACTTGGATGTCTAAATCTCTAGCAAGTCTAGGAAAGTCTTTCTTAACTATCCCCTCAAATAGGTTTTTCAGCCTTTGTGCACTTTCTTCTTCACCCTCATGGATGTCTATGTTTACATAAGCCCATATTTCTTTTAGTTTTTGATCATTCCTCTAAATTCTTTGTTATTTATTTTTGACTAAGTTAATTAGAAAGAGTTTTCTTTAACCTCTGAGATTCTTTCTTCTGGGGCTTGGAGGGGAAATTTGTGAAGTAATCTCAGGTAGCAAAGGAGTACCTGTAGGCAGAACTGAAAAGAGAGTTCAGTGTGGGTCCCAGCTGTAGCACACTTGTGGAACACCTCTCTCCTGAGGAAGACAGCACTGTCATCCTAGGGTGGGATCCTAGAAAGGGAAGTTCCCAGCCTGCAGTGCCATTGTGGAGGAGCTCAGCTAGTTTGAGCTCCTGCTTTGTGATAAATGCTGGAGGGAGACCATGGAGCAGTGAGTTGGGGGAACAAGAACGAAACCCACTCTGACACCCAAACTGTGAATCTCAGACTGCCCTTCCCCCCACAGACAGACTTTCTGGCTGGGTGGGGCCACTTAAGCCCTTTCCTGGTGGCTTTTCCCAGAAGCCTGAGAGTGGACCTTTGATCCCTGCTGAGACAACTACCTTACCAGCTTTTGTAGAACCTGAGTGTAGGCTTACCCCACCCAAGCTCACTCAGCCTCCTTCCCCCATTCATCTCTGTTGTGATGGAGAGTCAGGACTCAGATAGAAATTCCAGGGTCCCACCCACCACCTAGAGCTGCTTTCCAATGCTTCTCCTGAGGGGCTAGAGCCAGTCACAGATCCCAAAAAAAGCACTGTAGTTTGTTCCTTCTGGCAAGTGCCACCTATAGACAGGGATATCAATTTGCATAGCCTGTACATTTACTGATTCAGCCATACAGGGTATGGTTGATTCTTACCCACAAGCACCATGTACTATCTCAGAGATTAAACTGGATATGTCAATACAATTCACACTGTTGAGAAGACCACAAGGCTGGGGAAAGAGAAAGGATTTCAAACATCTACATGCTCCCTCATTAAAGAGAGACCAAAAATCTTCCCACACATATATCTCACCACTGCTACAGCCTATAAACAACTAGCAACTGAGAAAACCACCACACTAAGGATATATAGAACCAGGGCATCCATGCAGAACCTAGATTGTCATCAAAGCACCCACAAGCAAAGTCAAAGGTTCATACCTGACATATACTATAGACACACTCTTACCAGTAAGGAATAAAGAGCCCCAAATAAACAAAAGAAAATACAAAAATAAGAAGTGGCAGCTGCACCAGATGAGAAAGATTCAGTGAAAGAACTCCAGAAGTATGAAAATTCAGAGCAAAAGCTGCTCACAAATGGGAACACCAGCTCTCTAGCAATAGATACCAGCCAAAATAACAACATAGAAATGACAGTAAAGAATTCCAAGTATGGATTATAAGGAAATTCAATGAAATCCAAGAGAAAATGGAAAAACAACTTAAAGAAATCAGAAAAACAATTCAGGAAATGGGTGAAAATATTCACTAAAGAGATCAGCTTATTAAAAAAATCAAATAGAGCTTCTGGAAATGAAAAATTCATTTAAGGAACTACAAAACACAGTGGAAAGTTTAAAATTGCTGTTTGTTACACTGTTTCTTTTTTACCACTTCATATAATATACACTTATTGACATTTTTACTGAGTTCTTTATTGACAGTTTATTTAGGAAAAAAAAATGATAGCTACAATGAATAAAGGGCTCTGAATATTGAGTCAAGTCATAAGTCAGGAGAAAAGAATCATAACTTTCTCACTTAAAAATATATCTTGCACTTGTTCTTTTACTTCAATCTCTAATTGTCCCAACAATCCAAGTTCTAGCTCTTAATGCCTTTGGGATAGGATTTATAATAACCTTTCATTTTTCAATCGTGACCTATTCTAATCTATTCTATTCAGTACCACAAATGGATCTTCCTAAATAACAAATTTTGCACTGTCACCTCCCTATTTTGAAAGACAGAAAAAGGAATGTTAAGTGCCTGTTGTCCTGTCCTTTGTTACTATCAAATTAATGACAACTTCTATATCTTGAAATATTAGACTTAAATAACTATTAATATTATAAGTATATAGCAAAGTTGACAATAGAATGTCCAAAAAGAGGGTGACTACTGTCCAGGAGTTCAGACTTCCCACAGTTTCTGTGAAATTGAGCTGCAGAAAGGTGCTCTGATTTCCCAGTACTTTGGCCCAATTATTAGATAGAAACATCAACAGAACAAGAGGGAAGGTCAATTAATCAGGTTACCACTGTCTGATAAATGATCCCTTAAGAGCATTCAACTTCTTGTTCTAATTCTGTGCTCTCAAGAGAAACATCTAATCTATAATTTCATCTCCTCTGAGAACCTTCCTACCCAGGAGGGTATGCCCTTGCCAATGACTTGTCCCAGTTGTCAAGCCCCAGAATATCCCTCCAATATAATTTAAAACATTGCTACTTTAACTTATGAATTAGCCTCATGTGAATTTAACTCTAGTGACTTTATCCCCCAGGACTAGAACACCTGTAGCAATCTGACAAAACCATGTTTCTAACTCTACACCAAAACCATGGCAATTCCTTTAACAATATTTCTTGAGGCACATCCTGAAAAAGTAGCCTGAGTCACCTACAAATGTTATTGAAAATTTACTTGCTTTGATATGTGTCTATTAAGCACCTTCTTGATTTATTCCATGGTGGCTCTCATTTGGAATTTGTGGTAGACATGGTTTCATGCTGACTTCAACAAAATAACTCATCCTGCTCCAAAAGTTAGTTTGGGTTAGTTTTATTCTAAATCATTTCAACACTTGATCTCCAAAGATACAAAAACAATAACATATATGAGTAGCTTCGAGAATAATACTATTTCAGAAAGATCTTATCAGTAAACATTTATATAAAAAATTCCAGATTATTCTTTGCCTAAAATACTATTTACAGTCACAAAAAGTAAAAGCTTCAGAAAATTAGCATTGAACTTTAGTGTTTTTAGTATGCATTGCACATTTCCATTAATTAGCATCATATTATGTAAATATTTTGTGTTTTGAAAGTAATAAACCACATTGCTGGAAAATTCTCTCAGTGTTTTACCTGGTAGATGTAGTTCAACAGATAGTTGTGTTTGGACACTTTGGTTGAAATCTCAGCTCTGACCTGAGTCAATTGTATTGTCATAACGTGACTCAGTTTTCTCATCTGTAAAAGGATACCACAGTAATCACATCATAGGCCTATTTGAGGATTATATTTAACACATATACACTGCTTACAATATTATGCATAGCAAATTTAACTCTCGTGTATTTTCAAATGCTGGTTTATTGCAGCAGATAGGGACGTCAGAAACTTTTTGCTCTACTACTTTTTGATTCTGCTGAGATCTCCAGAGTTACATCATTTAACGGGCCTTGTGAAATGAATTCTTGAGGTGTGGAATGCTAAAATATTTCCCCACTGTTCTACTTAATTTTGAATGGCACATTTTCTGAGAGTGACTCTTCTCATATATTCTTATTGCAAGGTGGGAGTGACTATAACTCTATCTGGCTTGAGCAGGCTTTGATTCTTCTGAATAAATCTACCTTTCTCAAGAAATGTATTTACAGCATTTCAGCGACTCTTGGTCAAGAATTGTCTACTTACTCAGAGGCTACTGTGAGACCCATTACTTTTGAACCCTAGTGGGTTCATATTATCCACTATTCTATTCTCATATTCTATTTTTTAGTAGAAGGGTATTATAATTATTTATAATTTTCAAAATACGTATTAACTAATATGCATTTCCTATGAGTGAGAAAAAAATCCTCCTCTATATTTCAACCTCCAACTCTTACCTCTGAATGCTTAGACATGTTCTTTGGCTAACATATTTAAACAATTTGCTTTTAAAATGATGCAGGAAATAATTTTACTGGATATCTCATTAGTTGGTTTAAAAAACAAAAAGTTCCGTATGTTCCATTCATTTTTAGATTTTTTTTAAAGCCCCTAGGTTACCAGATCATTTATTTACAATTCTCCCAAAGGGCATCGCAAGATTCACAACTGTAATAAATTTCATGTCTATTTTTCCTCAAATTTTTGACTATAATATGTCCATAGGCCCAAGGTTATTGGGGCATAACATCTAATACATCTAGTACAAAATGTACTAATTTTGATAGACCATACATCGCCTTTCATATTTTTGGTGATCAATATATAATTCCAGGATATATTATGATCAATGAAGCATAAGATTTCACTTTCCCCTACTAACGAACATAGTCTGGATAGGAAGCTCTGAAAAGAATTTTGTTGAGTAATGAGACCTACTTACCTAGGCTTTTTAGATATTTATATGTGACCATGACATGCTAAAAATCTATTTCTTTCCGCACAGGAATAAATGTGTGGAAAGACATTTTATATATATATATATATATATATGTGACTTTTACCAGTTACGGTTGTTTCACTGGG